>NIVC01002182.1:0-60725 GCA_002269645.1 Macrostomum lignano | reverse complement strand
TTAGTTCATGCTGTGGCTGCATTCGTTTTCGTGTCTAGAAGCGTTATAACTTTTTGTACTTTTAACCTCTCAGATCGGGTCTTAGCAGATTCTATAGCTATGCATGCTAAGGGCCCCTCAGAAGAGATGCTTAAACACTGCAGTGCATTTTTCCTAGCAATTATTGGGACACGAAGTGTTGGGCCACTGTGTGTGTGTCTAGTTTTTCCGCATTTGTTAAGTCACCTAAAGAACTCAATTAATAAAGGGCTCCAGAACAAATTGATGGGCAAACGGATGACACACTGCACAGAGACTTGTTGGGACAGATTAAAAACAGCTTATTTTAGAATGGGTATACTTTACTAAAGTAGAATGCTCCTACAGAAAGCTGCAAGCAAACTAGCATCTTCTGAAGCTGACATGCAGAGAATAATGATTTTGTCGTCCTTGAAATCACTAAATCGATATGCGAAATCGATCTTTTGCTAATCCCACCACAGGTTCAATGAAAAGAAGAAAGAAACCCATTGACTAAATTGGCAGTCGACTCAATCGATGCGACTGCAACTGACCTGTCAGCTTCGAACTCAGGAGAGCAGCTAATAGACTACGAGAGTAATGCTAGATGCCAGAATGCTTCACAGCATCAAAGTCTTAAGCAGAAGCTTCAATGAAAGGTTAGTTCATGCTGTGGCTGCATTCGTTTTCGTGTCTAGAAGCGTTATAACTTTTTGTACTTTTAACTCTCAGATCGGGTCTTAGCAGATTCTATAGCTATGCATGCAAGGGCCCCTCAGAGGAGATGCTTAAACACTGCAGTGCATTTTTCCTAGCAATTATTGGGACACGAAGTGTTGGGCCACTGTGTGTGTGTCTAGTTTTTTCCGCATTTGTTTAAGTCACCTAAAGACATCAATTAATAAAGGGCTCCAGAACAAATTGATGGGCAAACGGATGACACACTGCACAGAGACTTGTTGGGACAGATTAAAAACAGCTTATTTTAGAATGGGTAACTTTACTAAAGTAGAATGCTCCTACAGAAAGCTGCAAGCAAACTAGCATCTTCTGGAGCTGACATGCAGAGAAGAATGATTTTGTCGTCCTTGAAATCACTAAATCGATATGCGAAATCGATCTTTTGCTAATCCACACAGGTTCCAATGAAAAGAAGAAACGAAACCCATTGACTAAATTGGCAGTCGACCTCAATCGATGCCGACTGCAACTGACCTGTCAGCTTCGAACTCAGGAGAGCAGCTAATAGACTACGAGAGTAATGCTAGATGCCAGAATGCTTCACAGCATCAAAGTCTTAAGCAGAAGCTTCAATGAAAGGTTAGTTCATGCTGTGGCTGCATTCGTTTTCGTGTCTAGAAGCGTTATAACTTTTTGTACTTTTAACTCTCAGATCGGGTCTTAGCAGATTCTATAGCTATGCATGCAAGGGCCCCTCAGAAGGAATGCTTAAACACTGCAGTGCATTTTTCCTAGCAATTATTGGGACACGAAGTGTTGGGCCACTGTGTGTGTGTCTAGTTTTTTCCGCATTTGTTAAGTCACCTAAAGAACTCAATTAATAAAGGGCTCCAGAACAAATTGATGGGCAAACGGATGACACACTGCACAGAGACTTGTTGGGACAGATTAAAAACAGCTTATTTTAGAATGGGTATACTTTACTAAAGTAGAATGCTCCTACAGAAAGCTGCAAGCAAACTAGCATCTTTGGAGCTGACATGCAGAGAAGAATGATTTTGTCGTCCTTGAAATCACTAAACAGATATGCAAAATCGATCTTTTGCTAATCCCACCACAGGTTCCAGTGAAAAGAAGAAACGAAACCCATTGACTAAATTGGCAGTCGACTCAATCGATGCCGACTGCAACTGACCTGTCAGCTTCGAACTCAGGAGAGCAGCTAATAGACTACGAGAGTAATGCTAGATGCCAGAATGCTTCACAGCATCAAAGTCTTAAGCAGAAGCTTCAATGAAAGGTTAGTTCATGCTGTGGCTGCATTCGTTTTCGTGTCTAGAAGCGTTATAACTTTTTGTACTTTTAACTCTCAGATCGGGTCTTAGCAGATTCTATAGCTATGCATGCAAGGGCCCCTCAGAAGAGATGCTTAAACACTGCAGTGCATTTTTCCTAGCAATTATTGGGACACGAAGTGTTGGGCCACTGTGTGTGTGTCTAGTTTTTTCCGCATTTGTTAAGTCACCTAAAGAACTCAATTAATAAAGGGCTCCAGAACAAATTGATGGGCAAACGGATGACACACTGCACAGAGACTTGTTGGGACAGATTAAAAACAGCTTATTTTAGAATGGGTTACTTTACTAAAGTAGAATGCTCCTACAGAAAGCTGCAAGCAAACTAGCATCTTCTGAAGCTGACATGCAGAGAATAATGATTTTGTCGTCCTTGAAATCACTAAATCGATATGCGAAATCGATCTTTTGCTAATCCCACCACAGGTTCCAATGAAAAGAAGAAACGAAACCCATTGACTAAATTGGCAGTCGACTCAATCGATGCCGACTGCAACTGACCTGTCAGCTTCGAACTCAGGAGAGCAGCTAATAGACTACGAGAGTAATGCTAGATGCCAGAATGCTTCACAGCATCAAAGTCTTAAGCAGAAGCTTCAATGAAAGGTTAGTTCATGCTGTGGCTGCATTCGTTTTCGTGTCTAGAAGCGTTATAACTTTTTGTACTTTTAACTCTCAGATCGGGTCTTAGCAGATTCTATAGCTATGCATGCAAGGGCCCCTCAGAGGAGATGCTTAAACACTGCAGTGCATTTTTCCTAGCAATTATTGGGACACGAAGTGTTGGGCCACTGTGTGTGTGTCTAGTTTTTTCCGCATTTGTTAAGTCACCTAAAGAACTCAATTAATAAAGGGCTCCAGAACAAATTGATGGGCAAACGGATGACACACTGCACAGAGACTTGTTGGGACAGATTAAAAACAGCTTATTTTAGAATGGGTATACTTTACTAAAGTAGAATGCTCCTACAGAAAGCTGCAAGCAAACTAGCATCTTCTGGAGCTGACATGCAGAGAAGAATGATTTTGTCGTCCTTGAAATCACTAAACAGATATGCAAAATCGATCTTTTGCTAATCCCACCACAGGTTCCAGTGAAAAGAAGAAACGAAACCCATTGACTAAATTGGCAGTCGACTCAATCGATGCCGACTGCAACTGACCTGTCAGCTTCGAACTCAGGAGAGCAGCTAATAGACTACGAGAGTAATGCTAGATGCCAGAATGCTTCACAGCATCAAAGTCTTAAGCAGAAGCTTCAATGAAAGGTTAGTTCATGCTGTGGCTGCATTCGTTTTCGTGTCTAGAAGCGTTATAACTTTTTGTACTTTTAACTCTCAGATCGGGTCTTAGCAGATTCTATAGCTATGCATGCAAGGGCCCCTCAGAAGAGATGCTTAAACACTGCAGTGCATTTTTCCTAGCAATTATTGGGACACGAAGTGTTGGGCCACTGTGTGTGTGTCTAGTTTTTTCCGCATTTGTTAAGTCACCTAAAGAACTCAATTAATAAAGGGCTCCAGAACAAATTGATGGGCAAACGGATGACACACTGCACAGAGACTTGTTGGGACAGATTAAAAACAGCTTATTTTAGAATGGGTACACTTTACTAAAGTAGAATGCTCCTACAGAAAGCTGCAAGCAAACTAGCATCTTCTGAGCTGACATGCAGAGAAAATGATTTTGTCGTCCTTGAAATCACTAAATCGATATGCGAAATCGATCTTTTGCTAATCCCACCACAGGTTCCAATGAAAAGAAGAAACGAAACCCATTGACTAAATTGGCAGTCGACTCAATCGATGCCGACTGCAACTGACCTGTCAGCTTCGAACTCAGGAGAGCAGCTAATAGACTACGAGAGTAATGCTAGATGCCAGAATGCTTCACAGCATCAAAGTCTTAAGCAGAAGCTTCAATGAAAGGTTAGTTCATGCTGTGGCTGCATTCGTTTTCGTGTCTAGAAGCGTTATAACTTTTTGTACTTTTAACTCTCAGATCGGGTCTTAGCAGATTCTATAGCTATGCATGCAAGGGCCCCTCAGAGGAGATGCTTAAACACTGCAGTGCATTTTTCCTAGCAATTATTGGGACACGAAGTGTTGGGCCACTGTGTGTGTGTCTAGTTTTTTCCGCATTTGTTAAGTCACCTAAAGAACTCAATTAATAAAGGGCTCCAGAACAAATTGATGGGCAAACGGATGACACACTGCACAGAGACTTGTTGGGACAGATTAAAAACAGCTTATTTTAGAATGGGTATACACTTTACTAAAGTAGAATGCTCCTACAGAAAGCTGCAAGCAAACTAGCATCTTCTGAGCTGACATGCAGAGAAGAATGATTTTGTCGTCCTTGAAATCACTAAATCGATATGCGAAATCGATCTTTTGCTAATCCCACCACAGGTTCCAATGAAAAGAAGAAACGAAACCCATTGACTAAATTGGCAGTCGACTCAATCGATGCCGACTGCAACTGACCTGTCAGCTTCGAACTCAGGAGAGCAGCTAATAGACTACGAGAGTAATGCTAGATGCCAGAATGCTTCACAGCATCAAAGTCTTAAGCAGAAGCTTCAATGAAAGGTTAGTTCATGCTGTGGCTGCATTCGTTTTCGTGTCTAGAAGCGTTATAACTTTTTGTACTTTTAACTCTCAGATCGGGTCTTAGCAGATTCTATAGCTATGCATGCAAGGGCCCCTCAGAAGAGATGCTTAAACACTGCAGTGCATTTTTCCTAGCAATTATTGGGACACGAAGTGTTGGGCCACTGTGTGTGTGTCTAGTTTTTTCCGCATTTGTTAAGTCACCTAAAGAACTCAATTAATAAAGGGCTCCAGAACAAATTGATGGGCAAACGGATGACACACTGCACAGAGACTTGTTGGGACAGATTAAAAACAGCTTATTTTAGAATGGGTATACTTTACTAAAGTAGAATGCTCCTACAGAAAGCTGCAAGCAAACTAGCATCTTCTGAAGCTGACATGCAGAGAAGAATGATTTTGTCGTCCTTGAAATCACTAAATCGATATGCGAAATCGATCTTTTGCTAATCCCACCACAGGTTCCAATGAAAAGAAGAAACGAAACCCATTGACTAAATTGGCAGTCGACTCAATCGATGCCGACTGCAACTGACCTGTCAGCTTCGAACTCAGGAGAGCAGCTAATAGACTACGAGAGTAATGCTAGATGCCAGAATGCTTCACAGCATCAAAGTCTTAAGCAGAAGCTTCAATGAAAGGTTAGTTCATGCTGTGGCTGCATTCGTTTTCGTGTCTAGAAGCGTTATAACTTTTTGTACTTTTAACTCTCAGATCGGGTCTTAGCAGATTCTATAGCTATGCATGCAAGGGCCCCTCAGAGGAGATGCTTAAACACTGCAGTGCATTTTTCCTAGCAATTATTGGGACACGAAGTGTTGGGCCACTGTGTGTGTGTCTAGTTTTTTCCGCATTTGTTAAGTCACCTAAAGAACTCAATTAATAAAGGGCTCCAGAACAAATTGATGGGCAAACGGATGACACACTGCACAGAGACTTGTTGGGACAGATTAAAAACAGCTTATTTTAGAATGGGTATACTTTACTAAAGTAGAATGCTCCTACAGAAAGCTGCAAGCAAACTAGCATCTTCTGGAGCTGACATGCAGAGAAGAATGATTTTGTCGTCCTTGAAATCACTAAATCGATATGCGAAATCGATCTTTTGCTAATCCCACCACAGGTTCCAATGAAAAGAAGAAACGAAACCCATTGACTAAATTGGCAGTCGACTCAATCGATGCCGACTGCAACTGACCTGTCAGCTTCGAACTCAGGAGAGCAGCTAATAGACTACGAGAGTAATGCTAGATGCCAGAATGCTTCACAGCATCAAAGTCTTAAGCAGAAGCTTCAATGAAAGGTTAGTTCATGCTGTGGCTGCATTCGTTTTCGTGTCTAGAAGCGTTATAACTTTTTGTACTTTTAACTCTCAGATCGGGTCTTAGCAGATTCTATAGCTATGCATGCAAGGGCCCCTCAGAAGAGATGCTTAAACACTGCAGTGCATTTTTCCTAGCAATTATTGGGACACGAAGTGTTGGGCCACTGTGTGTGTGTCTAGTTTTTTCCGCATTTGTTAAGTCACCTAAAGAACTCAATTAATAAAGGGCTCCAGAACAAATTGATGGGCAAACGGATGACACACTGCACAGAGACTTGTTGGGACAGATTAAAAACAGCTTATTTTAGAATGGGTACACTTTACTAAAGTAGAATGCTCCTACAGAAAGCTGCAAGCAAACTAGCATCTTCTGAGCTGACATGCAGAGAAGAATGATTTTGTCGTCCTTGAAATCACTAAATCGATATGCGAAATCGATCTTTTGCTAATCCCACCACAGGTTCCAATGAAAAGAAGAAACGAAACCCATTGACTAAATTGGCAGTCGACTCAATCGATGCCGACTGCAACTGACCTGTCAGCTTCGAACTCAGGAGAGCAGCTAATAGACTACGAGAGTAATGCTAGATGCCAGAATGCTTCACAGCATCAAAGTCTTAAGCAGAAGCTTCAATGAAAGGTTAGTTCATGCTGTGGCTGCATTCGTTTTCGTGTCTAGAAGCGTTATAACTTTTTGTACTTTTAACTCTCAGATCGGGTCTTAGCAGATTCTATAGCTATGCATGCAAGGGCCCCTCAGAAGAGATGCTTAAACACTGCAGTGCATTTTTCCTAGCAATTATTGGGACACGAAGTGTTGGGCCACTGTGTGTGTGTCTAGTTTTTTCCGCATTTGTTAAGTCACCTAAAGAACTCAATTAATAAAGGGCTCCAGAACAAATTGATGGGCAAACGGATGACACACTGCACAGAGACTTGTTGGGACAGATTAAAAACAGCTTATTTTAGAATGGGTATACTTTACTAAAGTAGAATGCTCCTACAGAAAGCTGCAAGCAAACTAGCATCTTCTGAGCTGACATGCAGAGAATAATGATTTTGTCGTCCTTGAAATCACTAAATCGATATGCGAAATCGATCTTTTGCTAATCCCACCACAGGTTCCAATGAAAAGAAGAAACGAAACCCATTGACTAAATTGGCAGTCGACTCAATCGATGCCGACTGCAACTGACCTGTCAGCTTCGAACTCAGGAGAGCAGCTAATAGACTACGAGAGTAATGCTAGATGCCAGAATGCTTCACAGCATCAAAGTCTTAAGCAGAAGCTTCAATGAAAGGTTAGTTCATGCTGTGGCTGCATTCGTTTTCGTGTCTAGAAGCGTTATAACTTTTTGTACTTTTAACTCTCAGATCGGGTCTTAGCAGATTCTATAGCTATGCATGCAAGGGCCCCTCAGAAGAGATGCTTAAACACTGCAGTGCATTTTTCCTAGCAATTATTGGGACACGAAGTGTTGGGCCACTGTGTGTGTGTCTAGTTTTTTCCGCATTTGTTAAGTCACCTAAAGAACTCAATTAATAAAGGGCTCCAGAACAAATTGATGGGCAAACGGATGACACACTGCACAGAGACTTGTTGGGACAGATTAAAAACAGCTTATTTTAGAATGGGTATACTTTACTAAAGTAGAATGCTCCTACAGAAAGCTGCAAGCAAACTAGCATCTTCTGAAGCTGACATGCAGAGAAGAATGATTTTGTCGTCCTTGAAATCACTAAATCGATATGCGAAATCGATCTTTTGCTAATCCCACCACAGGTTCCAATGAAAAGAAGAAACGAAACCCATTGACTAAATTGGCAGTCGACTCAATCGATGCCGACTGCAACTGACCTGTCAGCTTCGAACTCAGGAGAGCAGCTAATAGACTACGAGAGTAATGCTAGATGCCAGAATGCTTCACAGCATCAAAGTCTTAAGCAGAAGCTTCAATGAAAGGTTAGTTCATGCTGTGGCTGCATTCGTTTTCGTGTCTAGAAGCGTTATAACTTTTTGTACTTTTAACTCTCAGATCGGGTCTTAGCAGATTCTATAGCTATGCATGCAAGGGCCCCTCAGAAGAGATGCTTAAACACTACAGTGCATTTTTCCTAGCAATTATTGGGACACGAAGTGTTGGGCCACTGTGTGTGTGTCTAGTTTTTTCCGCATTTGTTAAGTCACCTAAAGAACTCAATTAATAAAGGGCTCCAGAACAAATTGATGGGCAAACGGATGACACACTGCACAGAGACTTGTTGGGACAGATTAAAAACAGCTTATTTTAGAATGGGTACACTTTACTAAAGTAGAATGCTCCTACAGAAAGCTGCAAGCAAACTAGCATCTTCTGGAGCTGACATGCAGAGAAGAATGATTTTGTCGTCCTTGAAATCACTAAATCGATATGCGAAATCGATCTTTTGCTAATCCCACCACAGGTTCCAATGAAAAGAAGAAACGAAACCCATTGACTAAATTGGCAGTCGACTCAATCGATGCCGACTGCAACTGACCTGTCAGCTTCGAACTCAGGAGAGCAGCTAATAGACTACGAGAGTAATGCTAGATGCCAGAATGCTTCACAGCATCAAAGTCTTAAGCAGAAGCTTCAATGAAAGGTTAGTTCATGCTGTGGCTGCATTCGTTTTCGTGTCTAGAAGCGTTATAACTTTTTGTACTTTTAACTCTCAGATCGGGTCTTAGCAGATTCTATAGCTATGCATGCAAGGGCCCCTCAGAAGAGATGCTTAAACACTGCAGTGCATTTTTCCTAGCAATTATTGGGACACGAAGTGTTGGGCCACTGTGTGTGTGTCTAGTTTTTTCCGCATTTGTTAAGTCACCTAAAGAACTCAATTAATAAAGGGCTCCAGAACAAATTGATGGGCAAACGGATGACACACTGCACAGAGACTTGTTGGGACAGATTAAAAACATCTTATTTTAGAATGGGTATACTTTACTAAAGTAGAATGCTCCTACAGAAAGCTGCAAGCAAACTAGCATCTTCTGGAGCTGACATGCAGAGAAGAATGATTTTGTCGTCCTTGAAATCACTAAACAGATATGCAAAATCGATCTTTTGCTAATCCCACCACAGGTTCCAGTGAAAAGAAGAAACGAAACCCATTGACTAAATTGGCAGTCGACTCAATCGATGCCGACTGCAACTGACCTGTCAGCTTCGAACTCAGGAGAGCAGCTAATAGACTACGAGAGTAATGCTAGATGCCAGAATGCTTCACAGCATCAAAGTCTTAAGCAGAAGCTTCAATGAAAGGTTAGTTCATGCTGTGGCTGCATTCGTTTTCGTGTCTAGAAGCGTTATAACTTTTTGTACTTTTAACTCTCAGATCGGGTCTTAGCAGATTCTATAGCTATGCATGCAAGGGCCCCTCAGAAGAGATGCTTAAACACTGCAGTGCATTTTTCCTAGCAATTATTGGGACACGAAGTGTTGGGCCACTGTGTGTGTGTCTAGTTTTTTCCGCATTTGTTAAGTCACCTAAAGAACTCAATTAATAAAGGGCTCCAGAACAAATTGATGGGCAAACGGATGACACACTGCACAGAGACTTGTTGGGACAGATTAAAAACAGCTTATTTTAGAATGGGTATACTTTACTAAAGTAGAATGCTCCTACAGAAAGCTGCAAGCAAACTAGCATCTTCTGAAGCTGACATGCAGAGAATAATGATTTTGTCGTCCTTGAAATCACTAAATCGATATGCGAAATCGATCTTTTGCTAATCCCACCACAGGTTCCAATGAAAAGAAGAAACGAAACCCATTGACTAAATTGGCAGTCGACTCAATCGATGCCGACTGCAACTGACCTGTCAGCTTCGAACTCAGGAGAGCAGCTAATAGACTACGAGAGTAATGCTAGATGCCAGAATGCTTCACAGCATCAAAGTCTTAAGCAGAAGCTTCAATGAAAGGTTAGTTCATGCTGTGGCTGCATTCGTTTTCGTGTCTAGAAGCGTTATAACTTTTTGTACTTTTAACTCTCAGATCGGGTCTTAGCAGATTCTATAGCTATGCATGCAAGGGCCCCTCAGAGGAGATGCTTAAACACTGCAGTGCATTTTTCCTAGCAATTATTGGGACACGAAGTGTTGGGCCACTGTGTGTGTGTCTAGTTTTTTCCGCATTTGTTAAGTCACCTAAAGAACTCAATTAATAAAGGGCTCCAGAACAAATTGATGGGCAAACGGATGACACACTGCACAGAGACTTGTTGGGACAGATTAAAAACATCTTATTTTAGAATGGGTATACTTTACTAAAGTAGAATGCTCCTACAGAAAGCTGCAAGCAAACTAGCATCTTCTGGAGCTGACATGCAGAGAAGAATGATTTTGTCGTCCTTGAAATCACTAAACAGATATGCAAAATCGATCTTTTGCTAATCCCACCACAGGTTCCAGTGAAAAGAAGAAACGAAACCCATTGACTAAATTGGCAGTCGACTCAATCGATGCCGACTGCAACTGACCTGTCAGCTTCGAACTCAGGAGAGCAGCTAATAGTCTACGAGAGTAATGCTAGATGCCAGAATGCTTCACAGCATCAAAGTCTTAAGCAGAAGCTTCAATGAAAGGTTAGTTCATGCTGTGGCTGCATTCGTTTTCGTGTCTAGAAGCGTTATAACTTTTTGTACTTTTAACTCTCAGATCGGGTCTTAGCAGATTCTATAGCTATGCATGCAAGGGCCCCTCAGAAGAGATGCTTAAACACTGCAGTGCATTTTTCCTAGCAATTATTGGGACACGAAGTGTTGGGCCACTGTGTGTGTGTCTAGTTTTTTCCGCATTTGTTAAGTCACCTAAAGAACTCAATTAATAAAGGGCTCCAGAACAAATTGATGGGCAAACGGATGACACACTGCACAGAGACTTGTTGGGACAGATTAAAAACAGCTTATTTTAGAATGGGTATACTTTACTAAAGTAGAATGCTCCTACAGAAAGCTGCAAGCAAACTAGCATCTTCTGGAGCTGACATGCAGAGAAGAATGATTTTGTCGTCCTTGAAATCACTAAATCGATATGCGAAATCGATCTTTTGCTAATCCCACCACAGGTTCCAGTGAAAAGAAGAAACGAAACCCATTGACTAAATTGGCAGTCGACTCAATCGATGCCGACTGCAACTGACCTGTCAGCTTCGAACTCAGGAGAGCAGCTAATAGTCTACGACCGTAATGCTGGATGCCAGAGTGCTCTAAATAACGAGACTCCTGTTTTCTCACTCGACCGGAATTTGTTGTTTAATCTGCAGCTTAACTAATCTCTGCGTTTCAGTTTTTCAGTTTCACTGTCAATTTTAGGTTTTTTTCTAAGCGCAAGTGTAATTGAATTTTTTATTCATATTAGTCAGGCATATTGCGTACAGCATTATAGCGTATTAGTAAAGGTAAAGGTAAATAGACTGCTTGTAACTAGTTTTTCCTTCATGTGGATTGGCTTTAACGAAGCCTTTTGTATTTCAAGTGATGCTGAATTCGCTGGACTGAGGACAATATAGTTACACGATGATATGCTATTCCTTCACTTTCAATAGATCATACTATTAGTATGGGACGTGCTTTTTTATTTCAATGTATGCTTTTTTTCATCATTTAAATGCTAAAAATACTTAATAGGTCATTGCACTGTGTGTATGTGTGTGTTTTCGTGTGTCAAAAAAAATTGCAAAATAAGTGCCCACCATTGTATACCGTACCAACAAGTGCCCGGTGCGTGATTGTGTGTGTGTGCGCGCGCTTGCTGCGATAAAATAGATATTTCACGCTCCCGTATATCTACCAGGCAGTTGCTGAAATGAGAGCTGGGGAGGCCAGCGAATTGCGAGCATAATGGGGTCTGGGGAATCAACTAGTCTCACTGCATTGTAAAAATATAGCGAACCTATTACAGCTGGTGGAGTTGACTCAGGCAAAGTGAAGCCCGGGGCAGGAAAGACAGAGCTGGGTTCCCATTGAGCTGTCTGGCGGAGGTGACAATGGGTCAGTGAATAGCACTTGCACTCCACCCCCCCCCCCGCTTGTCCCACCCGATCCTAATTGCTGCTGAATTCAGAGCTAAGCAAACGCGCGGTCATTGGGATTATAGGAAGTGAGCTGATCATGTTGGGGTGTTGCATTAATGCGTGTTTATATTCCCCCACGCCAGGAAACTTAAGTCCGGATTCTGGGACACATTATTTGGGAGAATATTGCTAGCGTTGAGTGGCAGAGGGCAAATTTTATGCGGGATGGGAATCTTCATAAAAAGCATCTCGTCATCAATAGTGGGCCAATGTCCGTAAATTTTCATGCCTCGGAGTTGCATGCATTAGCGGGGAAATTTTGGAGAATGACTAATAAATCCTCGAGATTGTAAAACACAAAAAACTGTTGAAATTCTGCGGAAGCACCCCCCCCCCAGCATTGCATGTGCCGCTCTCATTTCATTATCTGCCTCTTCAGTGCTTTTCCTAATTTCCCCAAGCTATCCACGCTGTCCTTATTGGCGATCCAAATTGAATTCCTGGAGAAAATCACCATGGAAATTGGATTTATCTTTTAGGTATTTTCGTTTGGGAGTTTGCAATAGTCTGGGATTTCCAAGAATCGCCAATTTCTTCAGCCCCGATAAGGCTCTCAGTGGCTATTTGGTCTTGACTGCCATAGCTAGGGATGCTGGAACGGCTTGGCATCTGATTACGCAATCGATCCGAGCAGAAACTGTGCATCGGTGTCTGGGGCAAGCAGTTTTTATTGTGCGCCATTTCCGATTTCGATTGCATTCCTTTCCTGACTTTTTTAGGGCAGAAAAAGCTGACGTAAAATATTTTCTTTAAAAAACTTCTACTTTTGAACCGGGATGCATTATCTGTTCTTGTTTTCGATTTTTGTGATGCAATAGTCTGGTAGTGTAAGCCCATGAGAGTAACCGGATAGCATGAGAGTAGCCAGAATGAGAGTAGTCAGTGTGAGAGTAGCCAGAATGAGAGTAGCCAGAATGAGAGTAGTCAGTGTGAGAGTAGTCAGTGTGAGAGTAGTCAGTGTGAGAGTAGTCAGTGTGAGAGTAGCCAGAATGAGAGTAGTCAGTGTGAGAGTATCCAGAATGAGAGTAGTCAGTGTGAGAGTAGCCAGCATGAGAGTAGTCAGTGTGAGAGTAGCCAGCATGAGAGTAGTCAGTGTGAGAGTAGCCAGAATGAGAGTAGTCAGTGTGAGAGTAGTCAGTGTGAGAGTAGTCAGCATGAGAGTAATCAGTGTGAGAGTAGCCAGCATGAGAGTAGCCAGCATGTGAGTAGTCAGTGTGAGAGTAGCCAGCATGAGAGTAATCAGTGTGAGAGTAGCCAGCATGAGAGTAGCCAGCATGAGAGTAATCAGTGTGAGAGTAGCCAGCATGAGAGTAATCAGTGTGAGAGTAGCCAGCATGAGAGTAGCCAGCATGTGAGTAGTCAGTGTGAGAGTAGCCAGCATGAGAGTAGCCAGCATGTGAGTAGTCAGTGTGAGAGTAGCCAGCATGAGAGTAATCAGTGTGAGAGTAGCCAGCATGAGAGTAGCCAGCATGTGAGTAGTCAGTGTGAGAGTAGCCAGCATGAGAGTAATCAGTGTGAGAGTAGCCAGCATGAGAGTAGCCAGCATGTGAGTAGTCAGTGTGAGAGTAGCCAGCATGAGAGTAATCAGTGTGAGAGTAGCCAGCATGAGAGTAGCCAGCATGATAGTAGTCAGTGTGAGAGTAGCCAGAATGAGAGTAGTCAGTGTGAGAGTAGCCAGAATGAGAGTAGCCAGCATAAGAGTAGCCAGCATGAGAGTAACCAGCATGAGAGTAGCCAGCACGAGAGTAGCCAGCATGAGAGTAGTCAGTGTGAGAGTAGCCAGGCTAAGTACACAGGTTAAAAAATCAAAGTTGTTTTAAATATTAAAAGTTACACGCAGGCCTGCTGCAAACAGGCGAATCTGTGAAGCCTCTCACCTGCACTGGGGAGGATTATCTGGGCACAGAGCCTCCCTGTCGATGCGTCCCTTGACCCGAATGTCACCGGAGTCGGGTCCACTTCGAACAGGTCCGCCCTCTGTTCCTGGCGGGCCTTGTGGAAAATGCGGAACTTCTTCCCAGCGGTGGGTATCTTGTGCAGGTCGTAGTGCAGAGCCTTCACATTGCCGATGACTGTGCCGTTGGCCAGCTCCTCGTCAATGCTGATCTCCAGGGCGCTTGACACTGTTGAGCACCAGCAGAGAATGCAAGCGATCACCATTGCCGCGTTGGTGGCTTTGGGAATTCTGGCCATTCTGGCCTGAGTAGCGAAGGACTGAAATTGGAGATGTGCATGGCTACATTACCGATAGTTTGCGGCTTGTCCACAAAAAATTAAACTGGGAAACCCATGAAGGCCACCCCCCAAGACACAGAGAGTGTACATGCCGATGATTAGAAAGCCAGGTTCGCTGTACACCCCGTGTGAGCGTGTGTGTGAGTGCGTGATTGCATGTCAGCGGATCGGGCATTCGCTTGTTACGGGACGAGGTCTCCGAAGGCGTTGCGCCAGTGTGCTGTCCCGCGATTATTATTGTTATTATTAATAATTCATTTGATACTCACAATGGAAGAAATCTCTATCTGCTTTGATGAACTACTATCAGAATGCTTTTGCTTTGTTCTGCTTTATTTGCTTGTCCGCGGGATTCAAACTCGCAGCTTTTCTCTGGTTGATAAGCGAACTTTCGGGACCATGGAAAATTCTCTGCAGTAGAAGTTATAAACCTCCATGCTGCTCTCCCTTTTTGCCCGCAGCCTATAGGAGGGTGGGGCAAGCATTCATCCGCATGCCGCAATAACCACTGCGGATTCACTGGTCCCAAAATGGCAGTAAAACACAGCGACCAATCAGCTGCGGACTCGGAGAGAGCCCTGCGTCGGATCTTGGGCTAAGCTGTTCTGTTAAGCTGTAACAGTTCCACTGGGCTGAGGAGAAGGCAGAAGAACAGGTTTAATTTCTGCCGGCTTGCCTGGAAACCCAGCCTGCTCCTAAAGACTTTATGGGCCTCATGGGTGATAACAAGGGCTTCCGTGTCAGATTTCAGATTGTTTCGAATAAGCAGTCACCCCATCTTTGTTGCTCTATTTTTGTCTGAGTCACTTCTTTCTCATGGCTGAAATTCCATGGCTGAAAGGGGGAGTTGCTGAGATGCCAAGGCTCAATGAGGGTTGCTGAGATGCCATGGCTCAATGAGAGTTGCTGAGATGCCAAGGCTCAATGAGAGTTGCTGAGATGCCATGGCTCAATGAGAGTTGCTGAGATGCCATAGCTCATAAGGAAGTTGCTGAGATGCCATGGCTCAGGGGGAGTTGCTGAGATGCCATGGCTCAATTGGGGGTTGCTGAGATGCCATGGCTCAGGGGGAGTTGCTGAGATGCCATGGCTCAGGCGGAGTTGCTCCCATACGAGAACAGGACCTGCTCAAAGTGCCATGTATAGGGGGTAGAAATTTAAGTTCACTTCCTGTTTAAATGTAGTTTGAACTTTTACAGTGCTATACGTGATCAATTTGAGCAGGAAATCCCGGATAATGTTTCGAATTTTAAAGCCTTACTGAAGAAGATAAGGCGTTTATTTTAGCTAATGACTCAATAAGATAGAGCCATTGTGGAAATTCAAGCTACCGTTGCATGAGTACTTAATTTAGCGTATTTTTACGTTGGGTTTATCAGTTTGCCTCAAATATTATCACAAAAAGACACTACCCATTTAATAAAAATAAACAATAATAATAATAATAATAATAATAATAATAATAATAATAACAAATAAAGCCTCCATAATCTGCCAATGCAAAGATGCTGCTTGTACTTTCAGTTCATGCCATCACTTTGATTTCCAAAATCGTTGATTTATTTTAATCATCGGGCCTTATCCAGTTGTCAATCAAATGCGCGCTCAATAGTGTGCTCAATAATGCGGCATGCGATCCCGACTTCATCTGTAGGGATGCTAGGAATTCTTCTCCTCCGTTTACAAGCCGTTGCCAATCAAATAAATGTAATTGCCATTGGCATTGACTAACGATTTTGATATTCACTAATACTTGTTTTACCATAGACTCCGTCCTCAAAAACCCTGATCCCCACTGTGCAAGTTCCATAGACAAAAACGCATTTCCCGGGCCTTGTTTGGTTAAACCCGAATGTACTTCTCGCGCACTCGTGTTTAGGTAGTTGCCGCACTCAAAAGGCAGGGTTACAGATAACTCATTATAAATTTGATGATTCAAAGCCTTCGCCGACAGGAAATGAAACATCAAACACAGCTAGTCGGCTTTTCGAAAAGCAGAATGAACAATCAGCCTATTGCTGCTGGTGTTGATCTCGGCTCAGGATAATCCGATATTATTAATACACTGCTACCATAAAAAATCTACCTGCAACTGCAGCTGCATGCTGTGTTTGAGGTTTGAGGAGCTAAGGCGCCCCACCTCACTTCAGGGGACAGCTGCTCGCCCACCGAACCGGAGATTCGGCACCATGACTGACAAGCGTGTCAAACAGGTGCTATTTATGTGCGCGAGAAATTCGCTTTATCCGTGCCGAACCAATTCGGTCCGAAAGATACCGTTGGATATGACACTAAAGGCTAAAGAAATGCACTAGTATTTTGCCACTTTATGAAACTTTAAGATTTTTATGAATCCCTCCCTCTAGTCGCTATTATTTTAGAAGTCGTAAATTTTAGTTCCTTGCCAAGTCATCTGCTTTGAGGCGGGTGAAACACAGGCATGAATAAAAACGCTCACTCAGAGTAAGCGAAGAGCTTTAGAAAGCTTCTTTAACTGCACTGCAAATCCCCTGATGCAGCACAGACATCCCGGAAGTTTCAGTTGGGCTAGGAAACTTTTTCGGGAGCTGACTCGGCCCCCGTGGCCTCTTGACTCTGTCCCTGCAGCATCCCCTCCCGATTGAAGCAGCCAGACTTCGCTTTCCGCTGGGGAGACCATTTTCTTTGTTCCCCAAATCCCCCCATTGTCTAAAAGGCCGGATGCTGCTGCAGTCGCACCAGCTACCTGGGTTATTGCGCCGCCCAGAAAGCTGCTGTCGAAGCGTACGGAACTTCATCCGTCCATTGCTTCTGATTAGTTCAGTCCCTTCGTGAGCGCCACAATTGTGTTATTTTTTTATCACCGCTTCGTCCCAGTTCCATTTCCTCATCTCATGCGGATCGGCAGTGGAGCAAGAGAGCAGGCTGAGCCGCATGGAGAGATGGCGGAGAGATGAAAGCTGAGAGGGAGGGCAAAGGGCAACCAGTGGGCCAGAATTTCGATCCGAATTGTCTCACGCATTCAGTTTCAGACCGATTCCCACGCGCGCAGTTATTCAGCTTGCGCTAGCCGGCTAGGAGAGAAACTGCGCGACAGAGCGGCTCCGATCAAGCGGAATCGAGTTTCTGTTTCTCCAGGCACAGCTGCCTGCAGCTGGGCATTGCAACAAACGATACAGCCTAGAATTTGCCTGCCTCCATTGGCGGATTCTAGTAGCACTTTCGCACATCAGGATCTGGCCTGGTTGCTATGCGCGCATCATTCATCTGCGGAACCGCGATGTACCGAAATGATCTCAGTGTAGAAAAGTTATGTGGAATTGTAAAGATTGCAAGCTCTTGGGCTGTAGCGCTTTTCTACTTGAAAGTTTTTGGCGAGTTCCAGCGAGTTGCCTCTTTGTCTTTCCGGGATTGTGGAGGGTTTTCGGCTGGAGCAGCGATCTAATCAGCTGGAAGAGAGGCCCCAAAGTCAATCTGGGCTACTATAGGGATTGAAAGGGTTGAAGCTGGGACGGGGCAAAAACAAAATTTATTGCCCACGGTGTAGGCTCATTATGCATGGGGGTTGGTGCAGGCCAATGAGACTTGAGCTCTAATGAGCAGCTTCCGTTTGTGATGGTAGAAATGATCGGAATTGAAAACTGCTATCAAGGAAGCTCTAGATTTGCTGGATTTCCCGATCCCTTCCGGTGCTGCATCACAGCTCGGAATCAGGGCTGCTTTTTAGTTTGCTAGCCTAGAGTTGGTTAGGTTTCCAGTTCCGCTTTTGTGATTTGTAAAGATCCAACCATTGGCCTACAGGCTGCCTGTATTTTTACTGCATTTTACTGAATCGCATATCTGTATGGTTTAAAAACTAAATTTCTTTGCACTAATAAACTGAAAAGCACAACTAAAGAAAGTGCATTCGCTCAGAATATCACTCGGATGCTAGAAGAAGAGTACGAGTGGCGAAGTGGTAAGGCGGGCGACACAGTCCCTGGGCTGACCGGTCGCAATAATCTGGGGTCTCTCGCCACAGTCCCTGGGCTGACCGGTCACAATAATCTGGGGTCTCTCGCTACAGTCCCTGGGCTGACCGGTCACAATAATCTGGGGTCTCTCGCTACAGTCCCTGGGCTGACCGGTCACAATAATCTGGGGTCTCTCGCTACAGTCCCTGGGCTGACCGGTCACAATAATCTGGGGTCTCTCGCTACAGTCCCTGGGCTGACCGGTCACAATAATCTGGGGTCTCTCGCCACAGTCCCTGGGCTGACCGGTCGCATTAATCTGTGGTCTCTCGCCACAGTCCCTGGGCTGACCGGTCGCAATAATCTGGTGTCTGCGAGTTCTGCGAATTCTGCAAATGATTTTGATGAAACTTTCCTACCTACTGATTCCCAATGAGCGCAATTACTTGTGAGGTAGGACCCAATTTGGCTAGCAATACTCGTATTCGTAACTGTTGACGGCTTCAACTTTCGGGGGCAAGACCTGCTTTGTTGGAGCTCATCGGGCGATGTTTGAGTTTTGCCTCGGGCCGGGTTAAAATGAGCAAACATTATGATGGAGAGTCCACTCACTGCGTGGGGGCCAAGTCGGCTCAGTTTTCCCAACGGCAAGTCTTCATGGCTTGTGCTGCAGAAGTCTCTTCTTCCCTCAGTCCACACAGCGCGAATAAATCCAGGCAGAGGAGCCAACATATTAAAAAGCCAAGCACCCATCCCATCGGCTGCTCTAACTCCTTTGAGCAATGCTAACAACAGGTGGCTGGGGATCCAGCAGTTCCCATGGATTTTTGCACTGGGTGCTCCTTTTTGGATTGCCCAGTCCCAGTTCTGCTTGTGACTGTGAGGCGGGTCTATGATTATACTGTAGGAAAATACCTCACAAATCCTAAATATCGGTGCCCTGTTCTCCTTCCTGTAGGATATTTTATTATACTGTCAAGCTATTCATAACTATAACATTGATAAATGCGCTCCCATTGCAAGCCTGAGTTAGTCATTGCAAATGTTTATCATCCAAACTAAAGAAATACCTCAACGGCCCCGATCAGAGGCGGTCTGTCCGAGCGGGTTTATCAAATCTCCGTGCAGTCACAGAAGAAGACGCTGGCTACAGGGGGACCCCACGCCGCGCTGGGATGAAGGGAGGACAGGCGGCCCCAACTTTTTTGCATCAAATGCCGTTCAAATAATGCGCAGGCTTGCCGCGACACATGGATAGCTATAGCACTGGAACTGTGTTTTCCCGTGCAATAGATGGGCAGAGGCAGATACCGCAGAATAGAAAAACAGTACCGAGGGACAAGCAACTTTTGTGGAAGGTGCCGGCCTGAAAGGTGCGGAGATGCCGGTATTTGGTTAATTGAGACTGACTGTACCAAACTGGGCGCTGCTGTCTCCGGGCAGGCGGTTCCTCCCATACTTACCTCTATATGGGCCTCGGTAACAGGCCTTGTTGGCTAGAGGACGCCAGCTAGTCAGGGGCTCCCATCTGACTGACTGCAGCACAAGTTTCTCCTTGGTAGCTTTTCCCGTGGCATGCGCGCCCCAACCCCATGCTGTGCCGTGGGGGGGGGGCTTCTCAGGGTCTAGAGGTCTAGAAAGGGACTAAATAGAAAATACTCGTGACGGTGCCAATCTTGTTGCTAAGCCGGCTGAACAGAGTGCAATATACAGTTAAACTGCGCGTCTGCAACTTCTGCATTCATGCGAGCAAGAAGTTTTCACAGCAACTAACCTAAGCAACAGTTGCTTAACGGGCACAGACCCCAATTAATGTCGGGTGACGAGGTTACCGCCAGCTCAGATTTTGCATTTCGATTTCCTTGAAAGATAGTTTTCGAAAAGCCATATCAGGGCTGCAAAAGTGACTATAGTTTTTTTCAGTTGCCATTGCTACGTATCGAATTTCCGCGAGCTGTGTTGCCACGTACTCAATTCGATGGCGGCCACATGCGGTGACATATCAGACTGGTATTTCCTGAACTCGGTACAGTACTATGCTAAGCTGCACTCGATATCTTATAGTCGAAACGGAGTGGCAATTTAAAGAGCGAGTGGCAGAAGAGGAATTATCTATACGAGTGTAGTAGCGTTATCTGGGACCAGCGCTGCAGGTACATGTAGGGCCTTAGGAGAGGATCTACCAGGCAGTTTTAGATACGGGCGTAGATAAGCAAGTCCTGTGAAGCCCTGCAAGTGTATTTTGCGTTTCTTTTAAAATAACAAGCATACTTATTATTTGTAGCATTGCGCTGCAGAGTCAGCACCTAGAGAGAGAATTATTGCTCCATTATGGGGCAAAATGAGAGTTATAATGCAGTTTTGAAAGCCAGTTGGTTAATCTACAAAATTATTCAAGCCGTTAACCGGGGCCATAAACATGAGAGTCTGTTGCTAGCCAACAAGTCGATCTGAGCTTTCCAAAATACCGCAGCAGATGCGTGAGAAATTTCCCATGTTGAGCAGTTGACTCATTCAAGCATGGTAATGGGCATTTAACAATGCTCACAAGCGTGCGGCAGGAACGGTCAACTAATCATTTAGGTAGCTGTTTATAAAGAATGAAGGAAAATTTATTTGAATCTTTCAATGGGGCTGCCCGACCGACAAATCATTGCTTTTCTCCGGAATTGTAGCAGAAATTCTTGACAGCAGAAAGATTGAATGGTCTCTTTTTATGGTCTAGCCCGCAGCTTAGACCCACTTCAAATCATTTTTCCTCACTTTCTGTCCTCCTCCAGCAACTGGGACAACCCATCCGCGGGCTCTGATTTCTTGCATGCCGGATGCAGCGGCCCCCGCTTTGTCAACTCTGACACTCTGCGCATTGGGACAGCGGATGGCGGGGATATGAAGGAGGATCCGTTTGCAGCACGGATTGATTGCGCTGGGATGGTTGCGCAGTTTTGCATCCCTCCAGCTGCCCCCCCCCCCCCACGAATCGCACTGCAGCAGTCTGAGTGCTTTAGCCGCACGGCACCGCCATTCTTCAAGGACCCCCTTGACCGAACAGTTTAAATTGATTGTTTATTGGATACCGCGAATCTCGAGGTATTCGTCTAGCATTTATCTTTTAGCCTTTTAGCATGGAGACCGCCTACAGCTGCTGTAATATAAGCTGTGTGCTTTCTTCTGTGCGCATCTTTTACGTTTTTAATATATACTAGCAATCTTCGCCCCCCGATGGGGGGCATCTAGATAGAATCTCTGGCACTCTACAAGTATCAAAAAGACGGCCAAATAAAGCCTTCACATAGACAATAGAAAAACTGCTCAAATGAAGTGCAATGCAAAAAAATATCCCAGGACAGCAAGCAACCCCCCAGATAGCAAGCACCCCCAGATAGCAAGCATCCACCTAATAGCAAGCACCCTTAGATAGCAAGCATCCCCAGATAGCAAGCACCCTTGGATAGCAAGGCAAGCATCTCCAGATAGCAAGCACCCCCAGATAGCAGGCACCCCAGATAGCAAGCATCCACCTAATAGCAAGCACCCCAAGATAGCAAGCATCCACCTAATAGCAAGCACCCTTAGATAGCAAGCACCCCCAGATAGCAAGCACCCCCAGATAGCAAGCACCCCCAGATAGCAAGCACCCCAAGTAGCAAGCATCTCTAGATAGCAAGCACCCCCAGATAGCAGGCACCCCAGATAGCAAGCATCCACCTAATAGCAAGCACCCCAAGATAGCAAGCATCCACCTAATAGCAAGCACCCTTAGATAGCAAGCACCCCCAGATAGCAAGCACCCCCAGATAGCAAGCATCTCCAGATAGCAAGCACCCCCAGATAGCAAGCATCCACCTAATAGCAAGCACCCCCAGATAGCAAGCATCCACCTAATAGCAAGCACCCCCAGATAGCAAGCATCCACCTAATAGCAAGCACCCCCAGATAGCAAGCATCCACCTAATAGCAAGCACCCCCAGATAGCAAGCACCCCCAGATAGCAAGCACCCCCAGATAGCAAGCATCTCTAGATAGCAAGCACCCCCAGATAGCAGGCACCCCAGATAGCAAGCATCCACCTAATAGCAAGCACCCCCAGATAGCAAGCATCTCCAGATAGCAAGCACCCCCAGATAGCAGGCACCCCAGATAGCAAGCATCCACCTAATAGCAAGCACACCCAGATAGCAAGCACCCCCAGATAGCAAGAACCCCCAGATAGCAGGCACCCCAGATAGCAAGCATCCACCTAATAGCAAGCACCCCCAGATAGCAAGCACCCCCAAGATAGCAAGCACCCCCAGATAGCAAGCACCCCCAGATAGCACACATCTCCAGATAGCAAGCACTCCAAGATAGCAGGCACCCCAGATAGCAAGCATCCACCTAATAGCAAGCACCCCAAGATAGCTAGAACCCCCAAGATAGCAAGCATCCCCCCAGATAGCAAGCACCCCCAGATAGCACGCATCTCCAGATAGCAAGCACTCCAAGATAGTAGGCACCCCATTTATGTTTGACATGGTAGCTGTTTTGTGTCTGACATGGTGGCTCTTTAATGTTTGAGCTGGTGGCTCTTTTATGTTTGACATGGTGGCACTTTAATGTCTGAAATGGAGTCATGTATACGCTTGACATGGTGACTCGTAGATGTTTGACAAAGTGGCTCTTTTATGTTCGACATGTGGCTCTTTAATGTTTAACATGGTGGCTCTTTAATGTTTGACATGGTGGCTCTTTAATGTTTGACATGGTGGCTCTTTAATGTTTGACATGGTGGGTCTTTAATGTATGACATGGTGGCTCTTTTATGTTTGACATGATGGCTCTTTAATGTTCGACATGGTGGCTGTTTAATGTTTGTTATGTAGTCATATGTATATGTTTTACATGGTGGCTCTTTTATGTGTGACATGGAGTCACGTATATATTTGACATGGAGTCACATATGTTTGACATGGTGGCTCTTTAGTGTTCGATATGGTGGCTCTTTAATGTTTGACATGGTGGCTCTTTTATGTTTGACATAGTGGCTCTTTAATGTCTGACATGGTGGCTCTTTAATGTTTGACATGGTGGCTCTTTTATGTTTGACATGATGGCTCTTTAATGTTCGACATGGTGGGCTGTTTAATGTTTGTTATGTAGTCATATGTATATGTTTTACATGGTGGCCCTTTTATGTGTGACATGGAGGCACGTATATATTCGACATGGAGTCACATATGTTTGACATGGTGGCTCTTTAGTGTTCGATATGGTGGCTCTTTAATGTTTGACATGGTGGCTCTTTAATGTCTGACATGGTGGCTCTTTAATGTTTGACATGGTGGCTCTTTTATGTTCGACATGTTGGCTCTTTAGTGTTTGACATGGCTCTTTAATGTTTGACATGGTGGCTCTTTTATGCTTGACATGGTGGCTCTTTAATGTTTGACATGGTGGCTCTTTTATGCTTGACATGGTGGCTCTTTAATGTTCGACATGGTGGCTCTTTAATGTTTGACATGGTGGCTCTTTTATGCTTGACATGGTGGCTCTTTTTAGTTCTACATGGTAACTCTTTTATGTTTGATACGGTGGCTTTTTAATATCTGACATTGTGGCTCTTCTATGTTTGACATTGTGGCTCTTTTATGTTTGACATGGTGGCTCTTTAATGTTTGACATGGTGGCTCTTTAATGTACGACATAAAGGTTCGTTTATGTTCGACATGGTGGCTCTTTTAGGTTTGACATGGTAGCTCTTTTATGTTCGACATGGTGGCTCTTTTAGGTTTGACATGGTGGCTCTTTTAGGTTTGACATGGTAGCTCTTTTATGTTCGACATGGTGGCTCTTAAATGTTTCACATGATGGCTCTTAAATGTCTTACATGGTGGCTCTTTTATGTTTGACAATGTGGCTCTTTAATGTTTTACATGGCGGCTCTTTTATGTTCGAAATGGTGGCTCTTTAATGTTCGACATGGTGGCTCTTTAATGTTTGACATGCTAGCTCTTTAATGTTCGACATAGTGGCTCTTTTATGTTTGGCATGGTGGCTCTTTAATGTTCTTCATGGTGGCTCTTTTACGTTTGACATGGTGGCACTTTAATGTTCGACGTGGTGGCTCTTTAATGTTCGAAATGGTGACTCTTTAATGTTTCACATGGTGGCTCTTTAATGTTTGACATAGAGTCACGTATTTGTTTTACATGGTGCCCATGTAATGTTTGACATGGTGCCTCTTTTATGTTTGACATTGTGCTTTTTTATGTTTAGCAGTTTCGTGTTTTCAAGGTGTTTTATAAAAAAATTATTTTGCACTACTAAGATTCGAACCCAGGTCGCTACGTTGGCAGTCCAGTCTGTTCGTATCTAGGCTATCTCTTTTCAATTGGAGTACATAAATTGTGGCCCTTATAATTAAATTCTTACAGCAAGTCAATTGGGGTAAAAAGTTATGACATAATCAATTTCTCAGTCAGCCAGTATCAGTCTCAGTTCAAGTTAGCAATATTGGTTACGCAATTTTAATCAAGTCGTGTGTGCATTTCTTCGGCACTGTTTTCAACTTGTTGTGATGCAAT
Organism: Macrostomum lignano; assembly: GCA_002269645.1. Lineage (NCBI taxonomy): Eukaryota > Metazoa > Platyhelminthes > Macrostomidae > Macrostomum > Macrostomum lignano. Next base: position 35,922 of record NIVC01002182.1, on the reverse strand, counting down.
CTTTATGACAATCAGAATTCAGCCAGTCAGTTTTTTTCTCTAGCATTCTTACAATGAATTTTAGGTCGAAAGAGCTGCTTGACCTTTGCAAAAAAGCATGTTTTTCGAATATTTAATCCCTTTATCATTGAGCAATTTTTTAGCCAAGATGCATGTACCGTCCCAGTAAAATTTCTGATCGAATGGTGCAAGTTTGAAGAAAATCGGTTGAGCCATTTTTTCTGAAATCTATCGCATACCTACCCACATACAGACAACTCATTTTTAGTATATAGGACTAGCAATCTTCGCCCCCCGATGGGGGACATCTGGTTAGAATCCTTGTTCTTTACAAATAACAAATAGACAGCGAACTAAAGCCTTCAAAAAACAACAACAGACATTCCCTCTAAAAACAAAACATCCCAAGACAGCAAGCATCCTCAGACAGCATTCAAGCATCGATCCCAAAATAGCAAGCATCCCCCAGGTAGCAAGCATCCCCCCGATAGCAAGCAACCCCAGATAGCAAGCATCCGCAGATAGCAAGCATTCCCCCAGACCCCAGATAGTAAGCATCCCCCAGATAGCAAGCATCCCCCAGATCGCAAGCATCCCCCAGATCGCAAGCATCCCCCAGATAGCAAGCACCCCAAATAGTAAGCATCCACCATACAATAAGTAAAGTAGCTAGTGCTACAATTTCCTTAGCTCTATAGTGGCTCCTTTAAAATTGGCATGACGCTTACTTTTACGTTTGAAATTGTGTAAATTTTATGTTTGACATGGTGGCTCTTTAATGTTTGACATGGTGGCTTTTTAATGTTTGACATGGTGGCTCTTTAATGTTTGACATGGTGGCTCTTTTATGTTCTACATGGTGGCTCTCTTATGTTTGATTCAGGGTTTTTTTAATGTCTGACATGGTGTCTCTTTATTGTTTGACATGGTGGCGTTTTACTGTTTGACATTATGGCTCTTTAATTTTTGACATGGTGGCTCTTTTATGTTTGAAATGGTGGCTCTTTATGTTAGACATGGTGGCTCTTTAATGTTCGACATGGTGGCTCTTTAATGTTAGACATGATGGCTCTTTAATGTTTGACATTGCGGCTCTTTTAATGTTTGACATGGTGGCTCTTTTATGTTGGACATGGTGGCTCTTTTTTGCTTGACATGGTGGCTCTTTACTGTTTGACATGGTGGCTCTTTAATGTTCGAAATGGTGGCTCTTTAATGTTTGACATGATGGCTCTTTTATGTTTGACATGGTGGCTCTTTTATGTTGGACATAGTGGTTCTTTAATGTTCGACATTGGTTGCTCTTTTATGTTCAAAAAGGTGGCTTTTTAATGTTAGACATGGTGGCTCTTTAATGTTCGACATGGTGGCTCTTTAATGTTAGACATGGTGGCTCTTTATTGTTCGACATGATGGCTCTTTAATGTTTGACATTGCGGCTCTTTAATGTTTGACATGGTGACTCCTTTATGTTTGACATGGTGGCTCTTTTTTGATTGACATGGTGGCTCCTTTATGTTTGACATGATGGCTCTTTTATGTTTGACATGGTGGCTCTTTAATGTTTTACGTGGTGGCTCTTTAATGTTCTTCATGGTAGCTCTTTTATGTTTGACATGGAGTCACGAATATACTTGACATGGTGACTCGTTATTGTTCGACATGGTGGCTCTTCTATGTTTGACATGGTAGCACTTTAATGTTTGACATGCTGGCTCTATAATGTTTGACATGGAGTCACATATATGTTGGACATGGTGGCTCTTTAATGTTCGACATGGTGGCTCTTTAATGTTTGACATGGTGGCTCTTCAATGTTTGACATGATGGCTCTTCAATGTTTGACATTGCGGCTCTTTAATGTTTGACATGGTGGCTCCTTTATGTTTGACATGGTGGCTGTTTTAAGTTTGACATGGTGGCTCTTTTTTGATTGACATGGTGGCTCCTTTATGTTTGACATGATGGCTCTTTTATGTTTGACATGGTGGCTCTTTTATGTTTGACATGGTGGCTGTTTTATGTTTGACATGGTGGCTCTTCTATGTTTGACATGGTGGCTCTTTAATGTTCTACATGGTGGCTCTCTTATGTTTGATTCGGGTTTTTTTTAATGTCTGACATGGTGTCCCTTTATTGTTTGACATAGTGGCTCTTTTATGTTTGACATGATGGCTATTTAATGTTCGACATGGTGGCTCTTTAATGTTTGACATGGTGGCTCTTTAATGTTTGACCTGGTGGCACCTTAATGTAATGATGGCTCTTTAATGTTTGAAATGGTGGCTCTTTAATGTTCGACATGGTGGCTCCTTTATGTTTAACATGGTGCTCTTAAATGTTTGACATCGTGGCTCTTTAATGTTTGACATGGTGGCTCTCTAGTGTTTCACATGGAGTCACGTCTGTGTTTGACATGGAGTCACGTATATATTTGGCATGGAGTCACGTATATGCTTTTCATGGTGGCTCTTTTATGTTTGACATGGTGGGTCTTTAATGTTTGACATGGTGGCTCTTTAATTTTTGACATGATGGCTCTTTAATGTTCGACATGATGGCTGTTTAATGTTTGTTATGTAGTCATGTGTATATGTTTTACATGGTGGCTCTTTTATGTGTGACATGGAGTCACGTATATATTTGACATGGAGTCACATATATGTTTGACATGATGGCTCTTTTATGTTTGACATGGTGGCTCTTTTATGTTTGACATGGTGGCTGTTTTATGTTTGACATGGTGGCTCTTCTATGTTTGACATGGTGGCTCTTTAATGTTCTACATGGTGGCTCTCTTATGTTTGATTCGGGTTTTTTTTAATGTCTGACATGGTGTCCCTTTATTGTTTATGTCTCTTTTATGTTGGACATAGTGGTTCTTTAATGTTCGACATTGGTTGCTCTTTTATGTTCAAAAAGGTGGCTTTTTAATGTTAGACATGGTGGCTCTTTAATGTTCGACATGGTGGCTCTTTAATGTTAGACATGGTGGCTCTTTATTGTTCGACATGATGGCTCTTTAATGTTTGACATTGCGGCTCTTTAATGTTTGACATGGTGGCTCCTTTATGTTTGACATGGTGGCTCTTTTTTGATTGACATGGTGGCTCCTTTATGTTTGACATGATGGCTCTTTTATGTTTGACATGGTGGCTCTTTAATGTTTTACGTGGTGGCTCTTTAATGTTCTTCATGGTAGCTCTTTTATGTTTGACATGGAGTCACGAATATACTTGACATGGTGACTCGTTATTGTTCGACATGGTGGCTCTTCTATGTTTGACATGGTAGCACTTTAATGTTTGACATGCTGGCTCTATAATGTTTGACATGGAGTCACATATATGTTGGACATGGTGGCTCTTTAATGTTCGACATGGTGGCTCTTTAATGTTTGACATGGTGGCTCTTCAATGTTTGACATGATGGCTCTTCAATGTTTGACATTGCGGCTCTTTAATGTTTGACATGGTGGCTCCTTTATGTTTGACATGGTGGCTGTTTTAAGTTTGACATGGTGGCTCTTTTTTGATTGACATGGTGGCTCCTTTATGTTTGACATGATGGCTCTTTTATGTTTGACATGGTGGCTCTTTTATGTTTGACATGGTGGCTGTTTTATGTTTGACATGGTGGCTCTTCTATGTTTGACATGGTGGCTCTTTAATGTTCTACATGGTGGCTCTCTTATGTTTGATTCGGGTTTTTTTTAATGTCTGACATGGTGTCCCTTTATTGTTTGACATAGTGGCTCTTTTATGTTTGACATGATGGCTCTTTAATGTTCGACATGGTGGCTCTTTAATGTTTGACATGGTGGCTCTTTAATGTTTGACCTGGTGGCACCTTAATGTAATGATGGCTCTTTAATGTTTGAAATGGTGGCTCTTTAATGTTCGACATGGTGGCTCCTTTATGTTTAACATGGTGCTCTTAAATGTTTGACATCGTGGCTCTTTAATGTTTGACATGGTGGCTCTCTAGTGTTTCACATGGAGTCACGTCTGTGTTTGACGTGGAGTCACGTATATATTTGGCATGGAGTCACGTATATGCTTTTCATGGTGGCTCTTTTATGTTTGACATGGTGGGTCTTTAATGTTTGACATGGTGGCTCTTTAATTTTTGACATGATGGCTCCTTAGAATCTCTGATGGCTGTTCGACATGATGGCTGTTTAATGTTTGTTATGTAGTCATGTGTATATGTTTTACATGGTGGCTCTTTTATGTGTGACATGGAGTCACGTATATATTTGACATGGAGTCACATATATGTTTGACATGATGGCTCTTTTATGTTTGACATGGTGGCTCTTTTATGTTTGACATGGTGGCTGTTTTATGTTTGACATGGTGGCTCTTCTATGTTTGACATGGTGGCTCTTTAATGTTCTACATGGTGGCTCTCTTATGTTTGATTCGGGTTTTTTTTAATGTCTGACATGGTGTCCCTTTATTGTTTGACATAGTGGCTCTTTTATGTTTGACATGATGGCTCTTTAATGTTCGACATGGTGGCTCTTTAATGTTTGACATGGTGGCTCTTTAATGTTTGACCTGGTGGCACCTTAATGTAATGATGGCTCTTTAATGTTTGAAATGGTGGCTCTTTAATGTTCGACATGGTGGCTCCTTTATGTTTAACATGGTGCTCTTAAATGTTTGACATCGTGGCTCTTCAATGTTTGACATGGTGGCTCTCTAGTGTTTCACATGGAGTCACGTCTGTGTTTGACATGGAGTCACGTATATATTTGGCATGGAGTCACGTATATGCTTTTCATGGTGGCTCTTTTATGTTTGACATGGTGGGTCTTTAATGTTTGACATGGTGGCTCTTTAATTTTTGACATGATGGCTCTTTAATGTTCGACATGATGGCTGTTTAATGTTTGTTATGTAGTCATGTGTATATGTTTTACATGGTGGCTCTTTTATGTGTGACATGGAGTCACGTATATATTTGACATGGAGTCACATATATGTTTGACATGGTGGCTCTTTAATGTTCTACATGGTGGCTCTCTTATGTTTGATTCGGGTTTTTTTTAATGTCTGACATGGTGTCCCTTTATTGTTTGACATAGTGGCTCTTTTATGTTTGACATGATGGCTCTTTAATGTTCGACATGGTGGCTCTTTAATGTTTGACATGGTGGCTCTTTAATGTTTGACCTGGTGGCACCTTAATGTAATGATGGCTCTTTAATGTTTGACATAGTGGCTATTTTATGTTTGACATAGTGGCTCTTTAATGTCTGACATGGTGGCTCTTTAATGTACGACATAATGGCTCGTTTATTTTCGACATGGTGGCTCTTTAGTGTTTGACATGGCTTTTTAATGTTTGACATGGTGGCTCTTTTATGCTTGACATGGTGGCTCTTTAACGTTCGACATGGTGGCTCTTTAATGTTTGACATGGTGGCTCTTTTATGCTTGACATGGTGGCTCTTTAATGTTTGACATAAAGTCACTTATACATGGTGTCTCTTAAATATTAGACATGGTGGCTCGTTTAGGTTTGACATGTTGGCTCTTTTATGTTTGACATGGTGGCTCTTTTATGTTCGACATGGTGGCTCTTTTTTGTTCTACATGGTAACTCTTTTATGTTTGATACGGTGGCTTTTTAATATCTGACATGGTGGCTCATCTATGTTTGACATTGTGGCTCTTCTGTGTTTGACATGGTGGCTGTTTAATGTTTGACATGGTGGCTCTTTAATGTACGACATAATGGCTCGTTTAAGTTGGACATGGTGGCTTTTTAATGTTTGACATGGTAGCTCTGTTATGTTCGACATGGTGGCTCTTTTAGGTTTGACATGGTGGCTCTTAAATGTTTCACATGGTGGCTCTTAAATGTCTTACATGGTGGCTCTTTTATGTTTGACAATGTGGCTGTTTAATGTTTTACATGGCGGCTCTTTTTTGTTCGACATGGTGGCTCTTTAATGTTTGACATGCTAGCTCTTTAATGTTCGACATAGTGGCTCTTTTATGTTTGGCATGGTGGCTCTTTAATGTTCTTCATGGTGGCTCTTTTACGTTTGACATGGTGGGTCTTTAATGTTCGACGTGGTGGCTCTTTAATTTTCGAAATGGTGACTCTTTTATGTTTCACATGGTGGCTCTTTAATGTTTGACATAGAGTGACGTATATGTTTTACATGGTGCCCATGTAATGTTTGACATGGTGCCTCTTTTATGTTTGACATTGTGCTTTTTTATGTTTAGCAGTTTCGTGTTTTCAAGGTGTTTTAATAAAAAAATCTTTTTGCAGCACTAAGATTGGAACCCAGGTCGCTGCATTAGCAGTCCAGTCTGTTCGCATCTATGCTATCTCTTTTCAATTGGCGAACATGATTTGTGGCCCTTATAATTCAATGCTTACAGCAAGTTGGTTAGAGTAAAAAGTTATGACATAATCAATTTCTTAGTCAGCCAGTATCAGTGTCAATTTAAGTTAGCAATATTGTTACGCAATTTCAATCAAGTTGTGTGTGCATTTCTTTGGCACTGTTTTCAACTTGTTGTGATGCAATCTTTATCAGAATTGAAATTCAGTCAGTCAGTTTTTTCTCTAGCATTCTTACAATGCATTTCAGATCGAAAGAGCCGCTTGACCTTTGCAAAAAGCCTGTTTTTCGAATATTTAATCCCTTTAATATTGAGCAATTTTTTAGCCAAGATGCATGTACCGTCCCAGGAAAATTTCTGATCGAATGGTGCAAGTTTGAAGAAAATCGGTTGAGCCATTTTTTCTGAAATCTATCGCATACCTACCTACCTACCTACCCACAGACAACTCATTTTTAGTATATAGGACTAGCAATCTTCGCCCCCCGATGGGGGACATCTGGATAGAACTTCTGTTCTCTACAAGTAACAAAAAGACAGCCAAATAGAGTCTTTACAAAGACAACAGAAAAACTGCCCAAATGAAGCACAATGCAAAAAGAAAACATCCCAAGACAGCAAGCATCCCCCTCCCCCCAGATAGCAAGCACCCCCAGATAGCAAGCACCCCAAGATAGCAAGCATCTCTCAGATAGCAAGCACCCCAGATAGAAAGAACCCCCAGATAGCAAGCATCCAATTGATAGCAAGTATCTATCCTTAAATAGCAAGCATCCACCAGACAAAAAGTATATAGTGCAACATTTCCTTAGCTTTCTAGGGGCTGCTTTATGATTGGCATGACGCTTCTTATTACGTTTGAAAATGTCTCTCCTGTGTTTGAAATGGTGGCTATTTTATTTTTGAATTCGTGGCTTTTTAATGTTTGGCATGGTGACTCTTTAATGTTCTACATGGTGGCTCGTCAATGTTTGACATCGTGCCAGTTTTATGTTTGTCATGGTGGCTCCTTAATGTTAGAAACGGTGGCTCTTTAATGTTTGACATGGAGTCACATATATGTTTCACATGGTGGCTCTTCTATGTCTAACTTGGTAGCTCTTTTATGTTTGACATCGTGGCTCGTTAATGTTCGACATGGTGGCTGTTTAACTTTCGACATGGTGGCTCTTTAATGTTCGACATGGTGGCTCTTTAATGTTTGACATGGTGGCTCTTTAACGTTCGACATGGTGGCGCTTTAATGTTCGACATGGCGGCTCTTTACTGTTTGACATGGGGGCTCTTTAATGTTCAACATGGTGGCTCTTTAATGTTCGACAGGTTGGCTCTTTAATGTTTGACATGGTGGCTCTTTAATGTTCAACATGGTGGCTCTTTATTGTTTGACATGGTGGCTTTTTAATGTTCGACATGGTGTCTCTTTAATGCTCGACATTGTGGCTCTTTAATGTTCTACATTGTGGCTCTTTAATTTTCTACATTGTTGCTCTTTAATGTTTGACATGGTGGCTCTTTAATGTTCTACATGGTGGTTCTTTAATGTTCTACATTGTGGCTTTTTAATGTTCTACATTGTGGCTCTTTAATATTTAACATGGTGGCTCTTTAATGTTCAACATGGTGGCTCTTTATTGTTTGACATGGTGGCTCTTTAATGTTCGACATGGTGGCTCTTTAATGTTCGACATGGTGGCTCTTTATTGTTCAAATTGTGGCTCTTTAATGTTCTACATTGTGGCTCTTTAATGTTCTACATATTGTGGCTCTTTAATCTTCGACATGGTGGCTCTTTAATGTTTGATATTGTGGCTCTTTAATGTTCTACATATTGTGGCTCTTTAATGTTCGACATGGTGGCTCTTTAATGTTCTACATTGTGGATCTTTATTGTTTGACATGAAGGCTTTTTAATTTTTGACATCATGGCTCTTTAATGTTCTACATTGTGGCTCTTTAATGTTCTACATTGTGGCTCTTTATTGTTCTACATTGTGGCTCTTTAACGTTCGACAGGGTGGCTCTTTAATGTTTGACATGGAGTCACGTATGTGTTAGACATGGAGTCATGTATATATTTGGCATGGAGTCACATATATGCTTTACATGGTAGCTCTTTAATGTTTGACATGTTGGCTCTTTAATGTGTGACATGGTGGCTCTTTAATGTTTGACATGGAGTCATGTATGTGTTTGGTATGGAGTCAGGTATATATTTGGCATGGAGTCACGTATATGTTTGACATGGTGGCTCTTTAATGTTTGACATAGTGGCTCTTTAATGTTTGACATAGTGGCTCTTTAATGTTTGACATGGTGGCTCTTTTATGTTTGACATGGTGGCTCTTTAATGCTTGACATAGTGGCTCTTTAATGTTTGACATAGTGGCTCTTTAATGTTTGACATGGTGGCTCTTTTATGTGTGACATGGAGTCACGTATATATTTGACTTAGAGTCACATATGTGTTTGACATGGTGGCTCTTTAGTGTTCGATATGGTGGCTCTTTAATGTTTGACATGGTGGCTCTTTAATGTTTGACATAGTGGCTCTTAATTTTTTACTTGGTGGCTCTTTAATGTTTGACATGGTTGCTCCTTACTATATGACATGGTGGCTGTTTAATGTTTGACATGGAGTCACGTATGTGTTTGACATGGAGTCACGTATATATTTGGCATGGAGTCACGTAAATGCTTTACATGGTGGCTCTTTATGGTCGACAAAGAGTCATAAGTATATGTTTTACATGGTGGCTCTTTTATGTTTGACATGGAGTCACGGAAATGTTTGACATGTAGTCACGTATATGTTTGAAATGGAGTCACATATATGTTTGACATGGTGGCTCTTTAATGTTTGACATGGTGGCTTTTTAGTGTTTGACATGGTGGCTCTTTAATGTTTGACATGGAGTCACGTATATGTTTGACTTGTAGTCACGTATATGTTTGACATGGAGTCACATATATGTTTGACATGGTGGCTCTTTAATGTTTGACATGGAGTCACGTATATGTTTGACATGTAGTCACGTATATGTTTGACATGGAGTCACATATATGTTTGACATGGTGGCTCTTTAATGTTTGACATGGTGGCTTTTTAGTGTTTGACATGGTGGCTCTTTAATGTTTGACATGGTGGCTCTTTTATGCTTGACATGGTGGCTCTTTTATGCTTGACATGGTGGCTCTTTAATGCTTGACATAGTGGCTCTTTAATGTTTGACATAGTGGCTCTTTAATGTTTGACATGGTGGCTCTTTTATGTGTGACATGGAGTCACGTATATATTTGACTTAGAGTCACATATGTGTTTGACATGGTGGCTCTTTAGTGTTCGATATGGTGGCTCTTTAATGTTTGACATGGTGGCTCTTTAATGTTTGACATAGTGGCTCTTAATTTTTTACTTGGTGGCACTTTAATGTTTGACATGGTTGCTCCTTACTATATGACATGGTGGCTCTTTAATGTTTGACATGGAGTCACGTATGTGTTTGACATGGAGTCACGTATATATTTGGCATGGAGTCACGTAAATGCTTTACATGGTGGCTCTTTATGTTCGACAAAGAGTCATAAGTATATGTTTTACATGGTGGCTCTTTTATGTTTGACATGGAGTCACGTATATGTTTGACATGGTCACGTATATGTTTGACTTGGAGTCACATATATGTTTGACATGGTGGCTCTTTAATGTTTGACATGGTGGCTTTTTAGTGTTTGACATGGTGGCTCTTTAATGTTTGACATGGAGTCACGTATATGTTTGACATGTAGTCACGTATATGTTTGACATGGAGTCACATATATGTTTGACATGGTGGCTCTTTAATGTTTGACATGGTGGCTTTTTAGTGTTTGACATGGTGGCTCTTTAATGTTTGACATGGTGGCTCTTTTATGCTTGACATGGTGGCTCTTTTATGCTTGACATGGTGGCTCCTTAATGTTCGACATGGTGGCTCTTTGATGTTTGACATGGTGGCTCTTTGATGTTTGACATGGTGGCTCTTTAATATTCTACATTGTGGCTCTTAAGTGTTCGAAATGGTGGCTCTTTTATATTCGACATGGTAGCTGTTTTAGGTTTGACATGGTGGCTCTTTTATGTTCGACATGTTGGCTCTTTAATGTTCGACATGGTGGCTCTTTAATGTTTGACATGGTGGCTCTTTAATGTTTGACATGGTGGCTCGTTAATATTCTACATTGTGGCTCTTAAGTGTTCGAAATGGTAGCTCTTTTATATTCGACATGGTGGCTGTTTTAGGTTTGACATGGTGGCTCTTTAATGTTTGACATGGTGGCTTTTTAGTGTTTGACATGGTGGCTCTTTAATGTTTGACATGGAGTCACGTATATGTTTGACTTGTAGTCACGTATATGTTTGACATGGAGTCACATATATGTTTGACATGGTGGCTCTTTAATGTTTGACATGGAGTCACGTATATGTTTGACATGTAGTCACGTATATGTTTGACATGGAGTCACATATATGTTTGACATGGTGGCTCTTTAATGTTTGACATGGTGGCTTTTTAGTGTTTGACATGGTGGCTCTTTAATGTTTGACATGGTGGCTCTTTTATGCTTGACATGGTGGCTCTTTTATGCTTGACATGGTGGCTCTTTAATGCTTGACATAGTGGCTCTTTAATGTTTGACATAGTGGCTCTTTAATGTTTGACATGGTGGCTCTTTTATGTGTGACATGGAGTCACGTATATATTTGACTTAGAGTCACATATGTGTTTGACATGGTGGCTCTTTAGTGTTCGATATGTTTGACATGGTGGCTCTTTAATGTTTGACATGGTGGCTCTTTAATGTTTGACATGGTGGCTCTTTAATGTTTGACATTGGCTCTTATTTTTTACTTGGTGGCTCTTTAATGTTTGACATGGTTGCTCCTTACTATATGACATGGTGGCTCTTTAATGTTTGACATGGAGTCACGTATGTGTTTGACATGGAGTCACGTATATATTTGGCATGGAGTCACGTAAATGCTTTACATGGTGGCTCTTTATGTTCGACAAAGAGTCATAAGTATATGTTTTACATGGTGGCTCTTTTATGTTTGACATGGAGTCACGTATATGTTTGACATGTAGTCACGTATATGTTTGACTTGGAGTCACATATATGTTTGACATGGTGGCTCTTTAATGTTTGACATGGTGGCTTTTTAGTGTTTGACATGGTGGCTCTTTAATGTTTGACATGGAGTCACGTATATGTTTGACATGTAGTCACGTATATGTTTGACATGGAGTCACATATATGTTTGACATGGTGGCTCTTTAATGTTTGACATGGTGGCTTTTTAGTGTTTGACATGGTGGCTCTTTAATGTTTGACATGGTGGCTCTTTTATGCTTGACATGGTGGCTCTTTTATGCTTGACATGGTGGCTCCTTAATGTTCGACATAGTGGCTCTTTGATGTTTGACATGGTGGCTCTTTGATGTTTGACATGGTGGCTCTTTAATATTCTACATTGTGGCTCTTAAGTGTTCGAAATGGTGGCTCTTTTATATTCGACATGGTAGCTGTTTTAGGTTTGACATGGTGGCTCTTTTATGTTCGACATGGTGGCTCTTTAATGTTCGACATGGTGGCTCTTTAATGTTTGACATGGTGGCTCTTTAATGTTTGACATGGTGGCTCGTTAATATTCTACATTGTGGCTCTTAAGTGTTCGAAATGGTAGCTCTTTTATATTCGACATGGTGGCTGTTTTAGGTTTGACATGGTGGCTCTTTTATGTTCGACATGGTGGCTCTTTAATGTTCGACATGGTGGCTCTTTAATGTTTGACATGGTGGCTCTTTAATGTTTGACATGGTGGCTCGTTAATATTCTACATTGTGGCTCTTAAGTGTTCGAAATGGTAGCTCTTTTATATTCGACATGGTGGCTGTTTTAGGTTTGACATGGTGGCTCTTTTATGTTCGACATGGTGGCTCTTTAATGTTCGACAAAGTGGCTCCTAAATGTTTGACATAGTGGCTCTTTAATGTTCAAAATGGTGGCTCTTTTATGTTTGACATGTTGGCTGTTTTATGTTTGACATGGTGGCTCTTTTATATTCGACATGGCGGCTCTTTGATGTTCGAAATGGTGGCTCTTTTATGTTCGACATGGTGGCTCTTTAATGTTCGAAATGGTGGCTCTTTAATGTTTAACATGGTGGCTCTTTAATGTTTAACATGGTGGCTCTTTAATATTCTTCATGTTATAGCTCTTTTATGTTTGACATGGTGGCTCTTTATGTTTGACATGTTGGCTCTTTTATGTTTAACATGTTGGCTCTTTTATGTTTGACATGGTGTCTCTTTAATGTTCAAAATGGTGGCTCTTTTATGTTTGACATGTTGGCTGTTTTATGTTTGAAATGGTGGCTCTTTTATATTCGACATGGTGGCTGTTTTAGGTTTGACATGGTGGCTCTTTTATGTTCGACATGGTGGCTCTTTAATGTTCGACATGGTGGCTCTTTAATGTCTGACATGTTGGCTCTTTTATGTTTGACATGGTGGCTCTTTAATGTTCGAAAAAGTGGCTCCTGAATGTTTGACAAAGTGGCTCTTTGATGTTCGAAATAGTGGCTCTTTTATGGTCGACATGGTGGCTCTTTTATGGTCGACATGGTGGCTCTTTAATGTTCGAAATGGTCGCTTTTTAATGTTCGAAATAGTGGCTCTTTAATGTTTGAAATAGTGGCTCTTTTATGTTTGACATGGTGGCTCTTTAATGTTCGAAATGGTGGCTCTTTAATGTTCGAAATGGTGGCTCTTTTATGATTTACATGGTGGCTCTTTTATGTTTGACATGGTGGCTCTTTTATGATTGACATGGTGGCTCTTTTGTGTTTGACATGGTGTCTCTTCTGTGTTCGACATGGTGGCACTTTTATGTTTGGCATGGTGGCTCTTTTATATTTGACATTGCGCTTCTTTTATGTTTAGCATTTTGTGTTTTAAAGTGTTTTAATAAAAAAAATTATTTTGCACTACTAAGATTCGAACCCAGGTCGCTACATTAGCAGTCCAGTCTGTTCGCATCTTGGCTATCTCTTTTCAATTGGAGAACATGAATTGTGGCCCTTATAATTCAATTCTTATGGCAAGTCAGTTAGAGTAAAAAGTTATGACATAATCAATTTCTCAGTCAGCCAGTATCAGTCTCAATTTAAGTTAGCAATAATGGTTACGCAATTTCAATCAAGTCGTGTGTGCATTTCTTCGGCACTGTTTTCAACTTGTTGTGATGTAATCCTTATCACAATTGGAATTCAGTCAGTCAGTTTTTTCTCTAGTATTCTTTCAATGCATTTGAGGTCGAAAGAGCTGCTTGACCTTTGCAAAAAAAGCATGTTTTTCGAATATTTAATCCCTTTATCATTGAGCAATTTCTTAGCCAAGATGCATGTACCGTCCCAGGAAAATTTCTGATCGAATGGTGCAAGTTTGAAGAAAATCGGTTGAGCCATTTTTTCTGAAATCTATCGCATACCTACCTACCCACAGACAACTCATTTTTAGTATATAGGATTTAACCTTATGATTTTATCGTATAATTATGTTTGCTAAATACGCCTATACACTGCTTCAAGTACATCTTGTCTAATCAGTGTACACAAAGCGTGCAAGTTAGCTCGTATGAAAACTACTAGGCCAACTACGAGTAAATTGTCGCTAATGCAACACCAGCGTGATCAGGATCGTGTATGGATGCCAGACGGAGAAATTAAAAAAAGACAACTGATTTTAGATGTACGAGTAGCACTTACAGTGTGGCCTCGGTGACTGCTTTTGTGGAAAAGCAAATATTTCTCAATGAAGCTACTTTTTTGTGCTTCAGTCCGGGCTTGAATCTCTTCTGTTGTACCGATTACTAGCTTTGGCTGCCAATATGTAATAAGAAGGCATGCTTTGTTAGGTAGAAACGCTAGGATAATTGCCGACCAATGGCAGGAGATCTTGTCCGGTACCGCAGTGTGCAGGCCTGACCCTGCTGCTGAGTGTTTCATAGTAACAGCCAACCTGTAGTTGTAGTCGCTATCAAAACTGCTTCGTTCTTAGAATTGTTTAATTAGGGCACCAAGCTAAACTCGGTGGACTTTGGTAAAAAAAGGTTTTCTGCCCTGGCTTTGTGCTTGCAATTCAACAAGTTGAACTTGTTGTTTTGACTTTATTTGGAAAAAAGCACATAAAACAAGAAAGGCCAGAATAGCAATAATATTCAGCTACTGGCTTTTCTGAAAGACAGAACGACAACAGGAAAGGAGGATTATAATTAGGGACGCAACCCTGTGATTACCTGTCCTGCAACTTGTGCGTTACATTTGTAGCATATTTCCCGAAACCCCCGCCGACCCAAAGCATCGAAAAGAAGCGCTAAGGGCAATGATCAATTATTTACTAAGGTAATAGCAGATCACCGAAACACAACCAGGGTATATTTGGTCTATTTTGTGACAAAGATGGTCACAACGGTGCCTCATTATTCACGATTTAGACTAGATTGACAGCTAAATAAAGAGTTTATTCTCATCATCAAAGATTGCCAGTGTTGAAGACTCAACGAGAGGCCGAAAATGAGAGGCATTACAAAAAGGCCTCGGAGGAGCCCAGACGGAATGAAGGAAGCGCTCTCAATCAAAGCCAACTGGATGGGCGGCATTTCACGCTAGTCTGGACACGCGCGCGGCTACAAAACAGTAGGGAGAATGTTTTGCAAGGAATGTGATGCTCGAATACAATTCTTGAATAGAAAACGCTCGGTGAAACCCGCGAGACCGCATAGGGGTCCGTCAGTGATGCAGTGGGCGAGATCACATTCTCAAAGAATACTCCTTCTCCCTCTATAGCCAGCCTCTTGCGTTGCCACTCACGCGTTAAGATGAGTCGAGGGACTGACCAGTCTCGGAGGCGGCATGCTGCTGGCGGTGCCAGATGCCTGCAGACTGCGGGAGTAATTGGCTTAGTTACTGCGGGCAAGCTGGCTGGGCAAGACAAGCCAATGGGGTTGTCGCGGGCATGCGAAATTTCCCTTACTTTTTTCGTTCCTTTCTTGTCCTATCCCCATGACCCCAGAAGGTCTTCGGTCATCCGTAAGTCAAGTGTCTCAAAGGTGAGGTCGCTGGCAAGCTTCTAGAGGAGCAGACCGAGAGGACAGGCCCGCAACGATTATACATTGATTTTCCCGGGTGGAGAAACGTGCAAAAGAGTTTAGAAGGGAGCTGAGGCTTGAGCTGAGATGGACACTCGAGCTGGAGCGGGAGGAAAAAGGAAAAAGACAATTTTGATTGGTAAGGGGCGGCATTGCATTGCTTTGAGGAAGTTGACAGCTCACGGGCAGGGCGATGAGAAGTCATTAGCACGTCTTTGAGACAGTGACTCGTTCAGGCTTGATTAGGCCTAGCAAGCAATGCTTACCGGTAAAGAAATGGAGAGCTACCGATGCTTGTTGTAAACCAGACACAAAAATGCTTCTTCGGAAATCTAGCGTGGTCTGCTCTACTCAATCAGAGCATGCTCCCGAGAATGCATAGCGCTGAATGGGGGGTCGCGTCATAGACAAAATCGGTAGGGAAAATTAGATTTCTCTACTAGACAGCATACTAAATACACTAGCGATATGAAAAAATATCCGCTGCCTACCGGCCGGTGTTTGTTGACCATGGATTGGGGGATTTAGACTGAACTCTCGGAAGCATGCAACCTTAAAAGTTCGCCTCTTTAGTCTGACTGCAAATAAAACGTTCGGTACCTTTTCAATCGGTTTTACGCCGTTATAGTCATACGGGTTTGAAATTAGTAACTAGTAGTTGTATAGTACAAAGTTATCACTTCGCATAATAGAATACACCATTTTACCTCCTATTTTGAACAAAGTCTTGTTCAAAAGAAGCAAGCAGAACTTCAATTCAAACACTTTAAGAAATATCAGCCCTTGCGGAAATTCAAATAAAACAAAGTCCCTTTCTATTGAAACAGAAGAACTTCAATTCAGACTGTCTGTGGCCAAAATTGTCCCCAAATGACGCGCATGCGCAGATTTGAAATTCAAAAGAAACAAAGTCACATTCTATTTCGACAAAGGGATAAAACACAACATTTCGACGAACATAGGAGTAAAATGAAAAACAGGAACAAGACAGTGTCAGTTGGCCAACTTGAGACACCTAACCATCAATTGCCTGTCCACCAACGCAGCGAGGGACGTATGTAAACACATGGTTGAACCACTCAGTGCACTTGTCCACAAAGATGCAGCCAATGGTTCCGTGCACCATGTTGTTTCTTTGTTTCTTTTGAATTTCAAGTTTGCGCATGCGCGTCACTCGGGGACAATTTTGGCCACAGACAGTCTGAATTGAAGTTATTCTGTTTCAATAGAAGGGGACTTTGTTTGATTTGAATTTCCGCAAGGGCTGATATTTCTTAAAGTGTTTGAATTGAAGTTCTGCTTGTCTCTTTTGAACAAGACTTTGTTCAAAATATGAGGTAAAATGGTGTAATTGTTTAATATTTTTGTCAATATTTTCTTATGAAAGCAGCCTCAGAAACCAAATTTGCAATATTGATTCATCTTTCGATATATTCTTGTGTCTGAAAAGAAGAAGCTGGAATGATTCAGTCTTATCAACTTCTCTGCCAGCTTAATTCCACTCGGCTCTCAGCTGATCCCGGATAGCCAGCTGCAGTCTCTCTCTCCCCGGCCTTCTAAAGGAGCGCCGGCCAATCCCTCTGTAGCGTATTTGAGTCTAATTTCCCCTCTAGCAGGCCGGTCTCGTCCGTCTTCTCTGGGAATAAAATTCCAGGGGGATATAAACAAGCAGAAGATGGAGAGCAGCCGCCCGATGAGGGCCGGTCTCGGCTGCTCAACCAGTCTGCCAGCCTCCCTGATGAAGGGATCAAGGGCTATAACTTGTAATCTGAGTTTATCGCCCAGAATCATCTGCGTCCTGCGCTTCTCACTGCGGCTCATCCGCTCACCCCGAGGCCAGATTGATAAGGCCGGCCGATGTCTGCTGTTGAGAAGCAAACAGCTCAGCAAAGGCTGCCTGTCATTACTCTGGAACACTTCCATGAATGGCTCCGTCCCATGTTTTGGTCCAAGCTATTTTTTGTAAAAATCAAGTCTGTTGCAGAGTTCAAACGAATTCAAGTACTTTTAAGTAGTATGAGCATGCTAGACCATTAACTTCGGGGAAAGACAAGGAAAAAGTTCGAATTTCTGACAAGCAAGCAGAGGGTTGGACGCCCAAACTTGCAATTAACAGCCGCAGAGTTTTGTGAGAGACGACTTTGCATGGATACAGTGAACCTTCAGTTGACTACGTACAGCGGTAGACCTTCGAATCAGCAGAAGAAGTGTTCTGTTATCATCAGTGTCAGACTAATCCTCTGTATTCTAGTCTCTAAGACGACTTTCTCAGCGAGTCTATGGCCCAACCTGTCCTTGTTCTGTAGGCTTTTAACCTGGGATGTCAGGATGGTCTATGGCTAACTGTGGTCTAGATAACTGTAGTCGATGGCTAACTGTGGTCTAAATAATGTAGTCTTTGGCTAACTGTGGTCTAAATAACTGTAGTCGATGGCTAACTGTGGTCTAAAAAACTGTAGTCGATGGCTAACTGTGGTCTAAATAACTGTAGTCTATGACTAACTGTGGTCTAAATAACTGTAGTCGATGGCTAACTGTGGTCTAAATAACTGTAGTCGATGGCTAACTGTGTTCTAAATAACTGTAGTCGATGGCTAACTGTGTTCTAAATAACTGTAGTCGATGGCTAACTGTGGTCTAAATAACTTTAGTCTATGGCTAACTGTGGTCTAAATAACTGTAGTCTATGGCTAACTGTGGTCTAAATAACTGTAGTCTTTGGCTAACTGTGGTCTAAATAACTGTAGTCTATGGCTAACTGTGGTCTAAATAACTGTAGTCTATGGCTAACTGTGGTCTAAATAACTGTAGTCGATGGCTAACTGTGGTCTAAATAACTTTAGTCGATGGCTAATTGTGGTCTAAATAACTGTAATCTTTGGCTAACTGTGGTCTTAATAACTGTAGTCTTTGGCTAACTGTGGTCTAAATAACTGTAGTCGATAACTAACTGTGTTCTAAATAACTGTAATCTTTGGCTAACTGTGTTCTAAATAACTGTAATCTTTGGCTAACTGTGGTCTAAATAACTGTAGTCTTTGGCTAACTGTGGTCTAAAAACCTGTAGTCGATGGCTAACTGTGGTCTAAATAACTGTTGTCTTTGGCTAACTGTGGTCTAAATAACTGTAGTCGACAACTAACTGTGTTCTAAATAACTGTAGTCTATGGCTAACTGTGGTCTAGATAACTGTAGTCTATGGCTAACTGTGGTCTAGATAACTGTAGTCTTTGGCTAACTGTGGTCTAAATAACTGTAGTCGATAACTAACTGTGTTCTAAATACCGGTAACTGTAGTCTATGGCTAACTGTGGTCTAGATAACTGTAGTCTATGGCTAACTGTAGTCTAAATAACTGTAATCTTTGGCTAACTGTAGTCTAAATAACTGTAATCTTTGGCTAACTGTGGTCTAAATAACTGTAGTCTATGGCTAACTGTGGTCTAAATAACTGTAGTCGATGGCCAACTGTGGTCTAAATAACTGTAATCTTTGGCTAACTGTGGTCTAAATAACTGTAGTCTATGGCTAACTGTGGTCTAAATAACTGTAATCTTTGGCTAACTGTAGTCTAAATAACTGTAGTCTATGGCTAACTGTAGTCTAAATAACTGTAATCTTTGGCTAACTGTGGTCTAAATAACTGTAGTCTATGGCTAACTGTGGTCTAAATAACTGTAATCTTTGGCTAACTGTAGTCTAAATAACTGTAGTCTATGGCTAACTGTGGTCTAAATAACTGTAGTCGATGGCTAACTGTGTTCTAAATAACTGTAGTCGATGGCTAACTGTGGTCTAAATAACTGTAGTCTATGGCTAACTGTGGTCTAAATAACTGTAGTCGATGGCTAACTGTGGTCTAAATAACTGTAGTCGATGGCTAACTGTGGTCTAAATAACTGTAGTCTATGGCTAACTGTGGTCTAAATAACTGTAGTCTATGGCTAACTGTGGTCTAAATAACTGTAGTCTATGGCTAAACCTTATTTGCCTTCTTCTCTTTTTTTGACTTTCGCTTCTCTGCTTCCTTAGTATTTCTAGTATTTTTTTCTGCATTTTTCGGCAAGTGTGCGCACAACTGCTGCTATGTGTTCTACTTGGGAAGTAGTGTTTAGTGCGTCAGTAAGTATCGAAAATATATTGCTTCAGACGAACACAATTTAATGCTATTTTTAGTGCATATTATTATATTTGTGTACACGGAAAGGAGCTAATTGCTGGAGTTACACGGACTAAATTTCGTGCCAAATCTGACCTCAATAGGGTCAGCCCCAAAACCGAGAGCAGCTTGTTACAGAAAATAAAATTACACAACAAATAAACACAAAAAAGCAAAAAGTGAGCGAATTACGGATAACAATGCCAATTATGACGCTGGAAGAGCAGCAAGCAGCCATATTGACCTGCCTCGCCTTCTAAACAAAGAATGAAAACGTGAAAGTTGAATATAGCGACAGGTTTATCCATAAACGCATTAAAATGCAGCGCCGTATCTCCATTTGGATAGAATTGTGCTCGACGCTGATACACTATAGGCGTGCTTGGGAATAATGCTTTGTGCGCATGGGTGCTTGCTCTTGCCGGATTCATTTCCATAAAATAAGCGGGTACGAAAATAGGGCAAAAATATCCTGCTGATATGTGTAGCCAAGTGGGTAAGGAGCACAGGTAACGGAAACGAATATTTCCTATCTTGCTGGGATGCAAAATATGGAGTTGCATTTTCACACTGCTTGATTTAGCTTGCTGTTTCGGGGGTCGCTTACCGCAAAGCAATTTAGTGACAAATAAAAATATATAATTTAGTCTGTCTATAATCAGAACTATTACACTTCACAATCACCATAATTTTGGCTAAGATAACTATATCTAAGCGCTGTTTGAATCGCTTATACATTAATAACTTGCATCGTACTGTCTTGCAAGTAAAACACAGAAAGCACGAGACACATTGAATTGCGCATCTAGACTGAAAGATTGAACGAGTAGACATTTGTGCGGGATTGATGGTAATTGATATTGTTAGTAGTATAATGCGGATTTCAAACTCCAGAGAAGGTAGGGGGTCCGGACTGTATAAACAACGAATGGTGACGAGCGGAAAACTACTTTAGTCTGTTCGTATTTTTACAGCTCACTATCCGCGCAGTGACTGTCCAGCACGGCTGTCCCCTATGAGGTGATGACAGCCGCGGCACCAGGAAGGCTGGCCAGCACTGGCCTGTGCCTTGGAGAGTCTGTGAAGCTCTCGAACGCCTTGTAGGTGTAGTTAATGAAGGCTAAGTCTTTCTTGCAACGGTCGCGCTCGCGGTCCTTGGTAACTGAATTTGCTGAAGTTTAATGCAAATATCCTTGTACTATTTTGTTGAGCATAATGGGTTAACTTGCTGACATGAATGGTCAAATAAAACAATATAATATTTTGAATTCAAAGAAATTTCAAGAGAATCCAATCTCAACCGCTTAGGTTTTACATACAGAATTTTTAATTATCTTATAGATAGTATAATAAATGAAATTCAACTAGCTTTACATTCTTTTTTAGAGGCTGGGGCAGTGTGCACCCTGGCGCACTTTAAGCGACATTGTCACACAACCGGCGAGAGGCATTACTGCCCATTCCGCCGACTCCCCTGAGCAGGCACAAAAGCGCGCGGATACGTACGCAGTCATACGCAGTCGTACACAGGAGTGTACAGCGGCCCTAACTTTATTTATCGTTAGTCATGTACACTTCACTGTGCCTTGGGGGTTGGCCCTTAAGGTCGTTAATTGCACGGGTAGACCCCAGCCCAGCCGACATTCAAATGCGACTGCACTTGGAATCGAGCCTAGGCCGCTGGCACATAAGGCTACGCCCCTCTTAAACAGCTAAGCATTCTTACGCCAAGTGAGGTCGGCATCGGGGAACTGGTCGAAGTTGGAGGTGTCGTCAATCGACTTCACATTGATGGGAATCGCTGCCGGTCGCTCCCTCAGGTGCTCCCAGTCAACGCCTTGGAAAAAGGGCTGCGCTTTCACATCGTCGATATCGCTGAGTCGATGCTCCGCGTCCGAGCAGAGGCGCAGGATCAGGTCCTTGGACTGCTTGCTGATGGGGATTTCGGCAGGGAACACCAAGGTCTCCTTCCAAGCCATCACCTTCTTGTAGGTCTCCTGAGGACTGTTGGAGCAGAAAGGCGGAAAACCGATCAGCATCTCGTACATGATCACGCCCAATGACCAGAAGTCCACGCTCTTGTTGTAGCCCTGCTGCGTGAACACCTCTGCGGGCAACAGATTGGGTGTTTGTATGGTGATATTGCCGCTAAGCTGACTGCAATAAGGGCTTGGATAAGGTTTTATCCCTGAAAGCCCACCCGACTGAACTATTAATTCACTTTTGATCCAATTCGAAACTAAGGAACTAGCCATCGACTTTGAGTCTAAGCTTCGTTTCATTTTTAATTTAACATCTTTAACTGCTATGCCTGTGATCCCTCACCTACCATATCTCTACCTAGATGATAACGCTGCATCCATCCATCCATCATCCGTCTCACCTGGCGCAATGTAATCAGGCGTTCCCACGGTAGAGTAGGCAAGCTGTCGTCGCCGCGACTTCCAGCTTTCCGCCTTGCGCCGGCTGTCCATGGAGGCCCAGGAGAAGTCCGACGGCTCCGCCAGCGACAAGTCCTTGTAGAAGTCGGTGCGATGCGACTTCTTCAGGCCGGTGCACAGACCGAAGTCCGACAGCTTGAGGTGGCCACGGTTGTCCATCAGCAGGTTGTCCGGCTTAAAATAGAGAATTTGTGAGGACTCTGATAAATTTCAAGCTTCCCAGTCCGAACTAGCCCTCGTCCCTATGAAGTGAGACATGACAGAAACTTCGTTGAAAGTTGATGATTAATTTAAAAGTACAGAAAAAATTCAGAATCAAAAGAAAGGCTACCCTGTGTTCACATTATGCGTCCTCCTCCTCACCTTGATATCGCGATGAATGAAGCCCAGGTTGTGGATGGAGTGCAGAGCCAGCATGCACTCGCTGATGTAGAACTGGGCCTCGTCCTCAGTGAGGGTGTCCCGCTTGATTAGCAGGGTCATCATATCGCCACCTGGCAGGAACTCCATCACCAGGTAGAGGTTGGATCCGTCCTGAAACGAGTAGTACATCTTCACTACCCACTCGTTGTCAGCCTTAACCAGGATGTCTCGTTCAGCTCTGGCGTGGGCGATCTGGTCCTTCTGCAGCATGTCTACCTTCTTCAGGATTTTCATTGCGTAAATGTGCCCGGTGTCTCGTTTTTGAACCAGACGCACCTCGCCAAAGGCGCCCTTGCCGATCACTTTTAGCGCCTCGAAGTCATTAACGGTTAAGCGAGCGCGCTTTAGCCGGAGAAACTCAGTCTCCTTCATCGCGTGCTGGTGGCGACGCTCGTCCTTCTGCAGGAAATCCATGATAGAGATTGAATTGAAATATTCGAATCCAAGAGCTGAGAGATACTCGTACATGCTTTTAAACACCTGGCACAACATGACTGAAACCAAATGCAATCAATGGATGAACTTTCAACGGGATGAATTCTAAACTATATATAAGCAGTGGCAGCAAAACCTGAGGGCCAGATGAAAGGAGTACGAGTTATTAATCCAGCTCACGGACAACTTGACCGCACAGAATCCATTAATGTACTTGCCTGTTCACTGCTCAGGCCTTCGTCCTCCATTCTCTGCTCAAGCAGCTGGTACCTGGTCCGTCGCTCCTTGTGCTGAGCAGCCAGGTTATGGTAGTAGGACTCAAGCGAGACCTTAGCAATTTTCACTTTGTCCATTGTGTGCGAGCTGACTGGCGAGGAGTCGCTCAAGCCGGACGTCATGCCGTTTCTGGGGCAATTCACAGGGTGCACCTGCGGGAAAGACGGGAAAGTGTGCGAGTGTAATGTTATAAGAATATAACTTTTTATTACAGGTAGAGACATTGGGGGCTGTGTGCACCCTGGCGCACTTTAAGCGACATTGTCACACAACCGGCGAGAGGCATTACTGCCCATTCCGCCGACTTCCCTGAGCAGGCACACAAGCGCGCGGATACGTACGCAGTCATACGCACAGGCACTCACACAGGAGTGTACAGCGGCCCTAGCTTTATTTATCGTTAGGCATGTACACTTCACTGTGCCTTGTGGGCTGGCTCTCAAGGGCGTTAATTGCACGAGCAGAGCCAAGCCGAGATTCCAATTCAGCACCAAAGTTAATGTGACTGCACTGGGAATCGAGCCTGGGCCGCTGGCACATCAGAGCGCTGCGCTAGACCACTGGGCTACGGGCTAAGAATAGAAGAAGCATTCCCAAATTAAAATCGAAGTACGCTCGTACTTAGTTGCCCTCAATTAAGTAATTAAATAAGGAATCTACCAGCATTTTATCAAAGCATTTCGCATTTCCTGAGTTGATTTCTTAAATAGGATCAGATCCCTAGGGTTTACAGTCGAGGGACGAGGAAGGAAAATCAGCTGGATTGTTTCAAAGCAACTGGAAAGAGAGTCGGGTTGGGGGAGAAAAATAGGAAGGAGAAGATCGAGGGCAAAGGCCGGCCATTCTGTGCAGCTCTCAGACGGCATGGCTTTATTCTGAAGCCGGAGCCTTCCTGGAAGCAGCGGGGTGGAAACGGCTGGAATTGAGGGGGGCGGCTTTCCTGTGAAATGACTTCGGCCGCCTCTTCACTGCACCTCTCAGCTTGTCCTTTTCTCCCGCTCTCCACTCTTTCTACTTTCATTTTCTCTGCTCTCCATCTCTCTCCCTTCTTCTATCATCCGCAGAAGAAGCTGGGCATGGACCGAGAGCATTCTTGAGTCGCCTCTCTCCCCTTCTCCCTCTACTCCTTTCTCTTCTTTGCCTGACCCCCTTTGAAATTCCCGCTAATCCTGGCTGCACTGCTGCACTCTGGCCTGTCAGGCACACAGCCGCTGCGCACTCGCTAAGAATTTTGTAATGGATGGGAGAAAAAGCATCGGGCTGAACGGCAATTTTTTCTCTCACGCTTTGCTATTCGAATGGCGTGGCGCCTGAGATGGATGGATAAGACCGCGGCTCGAGTGCGCATTGATTTCTATCGTGCTCAGCTGCGCAGGCCGCGGCGGCTTGCTGAGCCAAACAGGGAACTCACCGGGTCGAGCGAGTCGAGAGGTGAAGCAAAGGAGGGAAGTTAAGGGGAGGGGGCACTTGGCTAATCTCCGAGCCACCTGAGGCTGATTGAGTTAGGAAGGAAGCAGCGAGGTCAAAGGCGACTGCAGCGGATTAGCGAGTCCCTTGGGGAGCCTTTTTAATTTTGAGAAAGCTTTGGCTTTGACAAATTGGCACTAAGACACTCAAATCTGCTTCTCTGCAGCTGGATGAGAATGCTGTTCGGGTTCAAAATCCCCAGATTAATCAATGATTTCTAGGCACTAAATCACCTGAACTCCAGCATGAAATCTTTATAAAGCTGCCTTGAATCTTGTAAACTCAAATTTGAATCTCAGCTTGAGATAAGCAGCTTTGACTTTTTTCATCATTTTGTCGATTCAATTTGCTAAAAGCAATCTATGAGTAGCCACTGCAAAGTTCAGACTGTGTGCTTTGGTTAAACAGATTGCACTGGTTGTGTCAACAATAGCAGGGAAACCCCAGACTCATCCGCAGCTAGAGAGGGCACAGCAAACACAACTGCATTAAATGCGACAAAAAGCACACGGTGTCATCAGTACTTGACTATTTCGATATGCACAACTTCTGCACTGCCTGTGCAAATGGGCGCCTATAGCCTGGAAGTGCAGACAAATGGCACTGAGGGTCGGAAGATGCATGGGATCTGCACCCCCCCCTATTGGAATGCCGGCATTCAATGCACGCACAAGCATACAGCGAATTGTCCGTTTGCCTAATTCCATACTTTGCGCGAATTATTTTATTCCGTGCGCTGCACAAAGGGGATATTCCCTGATGCGACGGAAAGAGATGGAGAAAGGGAGAGGCAGAAAGGAATGGGGAGGACAGATATGCTGGCCCTCCGTTGCCCTATCTCTAATAACTTCCACTGGGCTGCCCAAATGAAAAAGTAAAAAAGTACAGATCCTTGGCATTTCCACGGGCAATTTCCAAAGTCCTTTAGCTATTCTGAATAAAATTGATTGAAAATGGAATTCAATTCATTCATAGGATTATAATATTATGGTTGATAAAAAGTATAGATAGTTTTTGCCTTAGTAAATTGGTTATGATTGCTTCGATCTCACGATAAAGAGCACAAACTCTTGGCAGTCTCCTTGAAAAGTATCAAAGTGATTCATTATTTAAAGGCGTCTTTATTAGTGTTCCAAGTTCAGAATTTTTGCTTCGTCTATTAACTGGGTCAGAAGAAGTCACGCACTGCACACACGCGGGTGTGTTTGCGTTTGTTGGGTTCAAACAACAACGGTTCTGCTGGGTTATGCAGCATTCGTGTGCAGTTTGGCCTGTAAACTGAAAGTTTGCTCTCTGCCTCAAAACTGATGGTCTGTCTTTTCCATTTGAAGCTCGCTTCTATGGAAGAGATGCAAATAAAGAACGCTTGTGTCTG
Source organism: Macrostomum lignano (assembly GCA_002269645.1). NCBI lineage: Eukaryota > Metazoa > Platyhelminthes > Macrostomidae > Macrostomum > Macrostomum lignano. The sequence continues at coordinate 9,786 of NIVC01002182.1, read as the reverse complement.
TTCCGCGTCGGCAATGGTTTGAATAGCTCTGAGCAGGCTGGGTACTCAAAAAACTTCCTTCCTTCCTTCCTTCCTTCCTTCCATCCTTCCTTCCTTCCTTCCTTCCTTCCTTCCTTCCTTCCTTCCTTCCTTCCTTCCTTCCATCCACAATCAAGTTAGCTTAGCAATCAGTTGCAGTCCTGCGCCTTCACGCTATCCTGAGGTGAATATCCCGCAAGTACGTCTCATTTGCGGCCTTTCTAGGTGACTTCAAAGAAAAAGAAGAAGACTCAAGGAGAAACCAAGCAGAATGCAAGAAAAATGAAATCGTCGAAGAGAGGCTGTCATTCTGAATTAGTGGTTGTCATGATTGAAGTGGCCATTATATTCGTGCGCAGGACCAGAGCCAATGCAGTCAGCCTCAAGAGTTGAGCTTTGCTGCAATGTTCTGCAAAAGCAATAGTCAACACAGTCAAGTCAGAGTCATCGTTTTTCTTAGCTCATCTTCGGGCATCTGCTCAGCTGGCAAAAAGCTTATTAATTATTCAGATCATGAGCTGGGCCGCCGAGTAGCGAAAAAGATGGAGCAACGAATTCTAAATAAAACCGAATTTCATCAACGCATCGCTTTGCTGTTTTTCCTTATCTGGGGCTTATGGATCTCGAGCGGCAGAAATAGCGAATTAATTAGAGTCGGACTATGTAGGTCTTTACTCGTAAACTGCCTCCCGGGGCTGACTGCTCAAGCAGAACTGATGAAGCTGCATTGCCGAGCTTGAAATTAACTTATATATCTGTGATAGATTGGTTGGACTTAGCAAACTAAATCTATACGAAATCTCGTATGAGACGGAGGTCGGGAGAAACGTACAGGAGAAGAACAGTAATTAATACTGACAGGGTGACTTTAACTGTGAGGAGTGTTAATGTTAAGCCAAATCAAGCAAACCATGCTGTAAAGCAGGTGTCGGTAAACTGCGGCCCTCGGGTCCTTTGAAACTTCACAATAGCAGTGCGGGCCCGATCAAGGTTCGTGTCTCTTCTCAGCTCTCTTCTCTTTAATCACCTCTCTCCTTATCATCTCTCCTCTCTCTGCTCTCCTCTCTCCTCTCTTATCTCTTCTCTCTCTGCTCTCCTCTCTCATCTCTTATCTCTCATCTCTCCTCTTTCTTCTCTTTAATCTCCTCTCTCATCACTCATCTCTCCTCTCTCCTCTCTCCTCTCTCCTCTCTCTTCTCTTTAAACTCCTCTCTCCTCTCTGCTCTCTCTTCTCCCCTCTCTCCTTTCTCCTCTCTCTTCTCTCTTCTCTCCTCTCTCCTCTCTTGTCTCTCGTTTCTCTTCTCTCCTCTTTCCTCTCTCCTCTCTCCTCTTCTCTTCTCTCCTCTCTCCTTTCCTATTTAATCTCTCCTCTATTCTCTTTTATTCCCCGTCCTCTCCCTTCTTTTTTCTTTCTCCTCTCTTCCCTCCTCTGGCCCGCAGTCATGCACTAGGTTCTCTATCTGGCCTTTGAGGGTAAAAAGAGCCGACCTCTGCTGTAAAGTATAAAGTAAAAAAACTGATTGCGAATTCACTTTTGCAGGAATAGTGACAACTGCGGTGTTATGAATGGTAATTCCAATAAAACCAACATAGTTGTTCATATCGCTTCTGCCACTGTGCTGCAGTTGCTAGGAGCACTTTTATTTCAAGCAATGCCTGAAAAAAGCAGATAGACACGCTTGAAGGGCGAATTAGCTAAATCCCTACTGACCAGTGGCTGGAGGCTGCCATAGATTGGCACCGGACACAGGAAAGCTGCCTGCCCTGCTGCATTCGGAAATTCTCGCACAACAGAGTCAGTCATTCATTTTTGCTCTAAGCTCAACAAACTTTGCTTTTCTTATTTCCCAAAAATAACTTTACGACACACAGGCTGCTTTGCAAGCCCGGAAATTGATTGCAGTGATGCGATCTGTCTGAGAATGAGCTTCTTCTATGCTATTCCATCTCCGCTATCCGCGTGTTCAGTCAAGAAGCAGAAAAGAAAGACGTTGAAGCGAATAATTTGCCTGTCATCCCATATGCAAAAGGTCACTTCGGAGAGGGCGAGATTACACGGACCTTGAACGAAGTAATTAGCTTGGGGAAAAAACGCGAGTCGAGCTGTCGTTTTTGCCGCAGTATTTCGACCTCCTGCAGACTGAGCTCAGCCTGTTTTGCTGGGAAAATCGAACTTAGGAAGCAGGTCAGCAGAGTCTAGTCGGATGAGTTTGAGAGACACACGCAAAAAAGTTTTGAAGAAGCTATTAGGAAGCGTCAATCATTTCTAAAACGCTCTTCAGTGTTCGGGTGTACAGAGCTCTTGTTTTCTTTAGAACTGGTTTACATGATAGAAAGTGTCATTATTCTCATATTTTTCATTAGCAACAAAAATGGCCACGACAGCTACGAGGCAATGTTGTCAGAAATTGAATCAGGAATCTATGAGACATGTTTACTCGCGCGCTGCCGTCCAAAATCAAACAGCAGAAACTGAATTCCAAGACAATGAATGAGCAAGTAGGTCTTCATTGGGTCACACAATCGATGAGTAGAGTGGAGTAGACTTTGAGCGTGACTGAAGCTAAGACACTGCCTACTCTCGGAAGCCTTTCGCTTCGATGGGCCTCTCCAGATATCCCTCCACATCTATGCGCCTGTTTAGGAGTTCCAAATCGATTTCCATTCGTGTCCACTTGCCACTGCCACCTCTATGCTTTACCACAGATGGGGAACAGCAAGGCTCCCAAATCCTCATCCAAACGAGTCCTGGCCTAAATGCGGCTGAGTTCTGCTGCAAGAGAAAGAAACTTCGAATAAACTATAGAGCGGAAATTGGCAAGCAACTTTTTCAGCACTGCCTCTTTACCCTCTCTACCTTAGTCGTAGACAACTATTCTGTGAAGTATATGGCCAAGCCAATAGAGTTTTGGAGTCATTTCGAACAGAAGCAATGCGAGCGCAGATGCTTGAGAACATAGCGGGATCAAAGTAAGAGAGCTCAACTGTAGCACAGCCGGTCTTCGATCGATAATAGACAAGATAGAGCATTAATGAGCATAGTGGATGGCTCTTGCGATAGTAGACTTACTAGCTGAGAGAGTTCTTCCTGTGTTCCTACCTAGCTCGTATTCATGCCTCAGTAGCCTTGGGGTACGAGAATAGGGACAAACTGTATCGTATTATAGAAAGGAAATTGCTGGGAGGTAGAACGAATGAATGTGGAGAAAAATCATTATAGCAAATTGAGAATCATAACCACCAAAATTGTTGGCTTAAGCTAAAACGGCTATGCATGTGATATACATACGGCTTCCGAAATTAATCAGGGATGCCTTGTCTGAAACATGATGCGACACAGGGACTTGATCAGAGCTCACTTCTCTGCACTTTTCATCCCCCAATCCCCTGCTCATAAGACTGGCTAAAAATTGAATTTCATCCCGAAATCCAGGGAGAAAGACCTCAAAGGAGACCCGCAAGGAGCTCCCTGGAGGAACGACAGGTCTTCCTTCATGCATGTAGGTTGCTGATAGAAAATCATAAGCGAAGGATATTGCTATTCGCACACGATGATTTCGATTTGCGAGTATTTGTGTAAATTTTATACCAAACGACCGTGAGATGAACGGGAAAAGCTTGGTGAAGCTGGAATAGAAATGCTTGAGCATGATCATAATGGCTACGAAAGCTTGACTCCAGGTGGATTATTTTCCATGAACTATCCGGCCAATTTCGCCCCAATGTTAGCAGATTTCATGCACAAAAGCTTGACAGAATGACTCGCCATTCGCCATTTGACACTGGTGCCACACCAGCTGGCAGAGTAGAGCGACAGGGTTGGGGCACAATTTGCTACAGAAATTTGCCAACCTGAATTGTGCAGTCTTCCTCGCTGATGTGCGTGAGCCTCTGGCAGACAACTTTGCCGGGATAGCAGTCGGTACTGAGGCCCTCGGCTTGCAGATCTGCAGCCCAAGCTTTAGGCCAGGACCAGAAGCATGTCATGGGACAGAGGCCAGTAAGCCTAAAATAGAAATCGCGTATGGGAGAAGACTCCGCGCCACCCAGTCTGAGTAGGAATCCCCGCCGCTCTTTTAATTTGCACACTTGCCAAGGAAGAGAAGTGGCTTAGTGGGGACCGCACTGCGTCGGAAGGGGGTAGCGCTACTGCTCACTTTAAAGCAAAATTGAGCCGGGGTAGGCGGCCCCTGGCGAGGAAGGAGGTGCCGTGGAAAGAAGGACAGAGCCGCGGCACTCCCGTTCGTCCGTTAGAGGTGCCCCGAAGCCTTTGCCTACCCGGCCTGCGGGAGACAAGGATTGGACAAGGAGGAGGAGTTGAAGGCCGATAAAGAGTAGGAAGAGAAGGTTGGTGAAAATATACAGTGCAATGCTCCCTTCCTATCACTCTTCGTCTCTTTCTCCCCTTGCATTCTCTCCCCTCCTCTCTCCAGATAGTGCACAGGATTGCAGAGGCAAGGGAAGAAAAAGTGGGAAGGAGGGATTTGAGAAAAACACGGTTTGAGTTGAGCCGATGCATAGGCCGGAGGCGCTTTGGGAGAAATAATTAGAAATGGAGGAGAGAAAAAATTGAAGGCTGCATCTGGTTTAGCGGATCTATTGTTTCCTAGTGTCCTGTTGCCACTCAGTTTTGTGATTAAATTCCTGTCAGTTCAAGCTATTTCACAATCCTGAAATCCTGAATTATGATTGATTAGAAAGGCAGTGAGTTTGAATTCTACTAGAAAACAGGGGCATTATTTACTTAGCTTAGCATGAAACCACGTGCTCAACCTTTAGCAAGCACTCAGGAACACAGGTTCAATACACCCCTGGATGGGCCACTACTGCCCATACTGCCCAGTGGGCCACTACTACCGCAGCGCGAAAACCCCCGGGGGTTCAGACCATAGACTATAGCTTCTGCTGCTCTCAAGCATTAGCAGCAGCAGCTGGTGTCTGTGGCCCAAACCCCGGGGTTTTCGGGACCTCGGAGACGGCCCCTAAATATTGTACATTAGTGAACACTGGAGGGACACATCTACGGATACTATAGAATCTGTGCTCAAGGATGTTAGGGGTGCCGAAATTTCCATATCGGATTAAATTTTTCTAGCATTTCTTTCTACAGTCCTGCAGTGTTCAGGCCCAAGTTCGAAGCTGAATTGAACCAACCTCTGCTTCTGCAAGGGAGACGAGCGCACGCCTTGCTGATTTTCAGGATTACTCGTACGTCTTTTCAATTGACCGAATTTGAGGAATAGGAGAAGAGGAAATTTCATACAGTCGGGAACTTTCGGAATTGACTGCTAACGATAACGAACCCGAAGCAGAGTCTGCCTTAAATGCTTATCCGCATTTTGTTAAGAAAAACGGAAATTCGACTATCGAAGTGTTCGTCTTACAGCAGATTGTTCTCAAAATCGGACAGAAAAACTCGACTTGTTGCTACGCTGCACTCAGCTTTTACGAACAGCTGATTTGACTCGTAGTTCAAAATCTTACCGTCTCGGGTGGATTCAGCACGGTAGGACTGGGACTGCCGAAGCTTAGTTCAGGATTATTTGTGCTCGCCAAGCAATGCCGATTATCTTTATATAGGTGTCTTCTTTAACCTCGCATTGGGGTGCCGCACTAGAAGGCAAGCGTGTGTTCTAAACGAGAAGTTTTTTTACAGCGGGCGCTAAAGTGCCAAAGAAGGGTGCTGGCAAAAGGGCTATACCTCAGAATATATACTTCCAAAGCAAATGTCTGTTTAGACAGACATGTATACATTTGGGTTAAACACAGGAACAGAATTTTGTGCTGCAACGCTTGCCTGTGTCACAAGGCCATATCGCTCTATTTTTCCTCTATTCGTCCGGCCTTGCTCGTGTCGCGTTGTGCCTTCTCTTTTTTGTTGGCGGGCGCTTGCCTGTGCACATGCATGCGTGTTTGGCGAAAGGCGGGACCTTGAACAACCAAAGCGCTCGCATGACGCACTACGGGAGACACGGAGAGAGAGAGAGAGAGAACACTCTGAAACGTACGCTGTGTTCTGCTCCTTCTAGCTTCTCTCTTCTAGCCTCCAGTTGTCTCCCCAACCACCCTATGCGCACATCTGTGAGGGCAGGGGAAGAACAGGATTAAGCCCGTTGCAGCTTAGCGTCTCTCATCTCTATCCTCCATCGTCGTCTCTTCCGCGCAGAAGTATCCTTTTCTTTCAGAAGATGTGCGTTGGAGCCCAAAGTTTTCGCTGCGCTGTCCTCCTCCACCCGTTGCTCCAATTTCCTTCCCTTACTTCGCTTTCACTTGTCCCTTTTGTACATGGGTGATGCCATGCCTATTTATAGCCAGCGCTCCCGCTTATGGTTAGAGTGCTGAAAAATCAGCTGAGGGCAAAGTGGATGGCGCGATTCTAAAAATAGCTCATATCAAAAAACATTCCAGGTCGGGGCGGGTAAGGCACAGACCAGTGTGGTTTCCTATCAAGTGTGGGCTGCGTTCATTTATTAGTATTTGGGCAATATGCGACGTGACGCACACGCCAAAACGCTGCGATGCGTGAGTAAGAAAGAAATGAACCACGTTTTGTTTACGAAGCTTTTCTATACTATATGAGTACACTACTCACATATCAGAGGGCTTTTTTGTGACGACTGGTCTCTCTGATTTGAGGGCAGAAATCAATCTGGACTGGATTGCTTTGAGGGTTCCAGTTGAGTCATAAAAAGAGCACTAAAAGCCCCTCTGGCTTCTCCTCTGAGTAGCTAGGTTTTCTTGGCCTTCGCAATACCAGCTTTTTAATCTAGAGGGCTTATGGAGGTCTTATGGCTATTCGAATTCCTATTGCTGCTAGGAACACAGGAATTTTCGGGCAGATATCAGGTTTGATTGTTTTAATTCTTTAACTCTGAAATTCTTACAGTTTTAGTGTAACACATGCTATAGTTTAGCCGCAACTCTGAAATGCTTTGAATATGGCATTGAGAATTTAATTCAAAGTCTCACCGTGGTGAAGTTGTTACTTTGCTCTTCTCCGGATAACTCCTTCCTGCTGTCTTCGCTGCCACCGCCGCCGCCGCCGCCAGGAGGGCTGGTGCCTGACGATGCTGAAGAGTGCCAGAACTTCAAGAAGTCCAATTTGAACATGCTATTTTGGTCGGGAAGGTGAATCGCGTTCATGTAGGGCTGTAGTTGATCTTGGTAACAATAAATGTGAAGGAAAATTCAATGCTAGCTGTATGAGTAGGAAATTATCAAATTTACAATTCTCAAATTTACTTCTATAAGAAAATGGGGTACACACTTCTAACAAAAACAACGCTGCAGTTTCTTTTTTCTGCTGTCCATTATTTTCTACCGCAGCAGCGTTTCTGCCAGATAAATAGTTTTTTTTAATGTTTTCGCTGTTCTGGTGTTATTAATTCCACAGCCGAAAAGGCAGATATGCACTGAAAGAGACGTAATGAAAGATAGTCAGTGCAGATGCAGACTTGGCTGCAGGGGCCGCTATTGGAGGGACACTGAGTGCGCAGAATCACACCACTCACAAAAGGGGGCAGTGGCCTGCGGGCGTGTCACGCGCTTCCAGGCCAGCATAATGAAAATCAAAAAGTAGTTAAAGCCACCCTAAAAAATAAAATGCTTGACCGACAGCTCACACAGCTTATTAAGAGGATAATAAATTCCATGGCACGGTGAGATAAATATCGTATGACAGTCTTGTAAAATATTGCAGGCTGTAGTTGATTGCTGTCTGGTTTAGGGTTCTGATCAAACTGATGGCTAATAGGAAAATTCCATAAAACAAATTAGAATGCGTCCTGGTAGGAAGTTCTGAGTAAATCCGGCCAGTATGGTAAACATTGATGGCACAGGCATTAATGCAATGACACTCCATTTATGACCCATAAGCTAAGGGTGGCCATCACATCACCGGCATTTACCCCGGGATACGTTGTATGCAGCAAGATCTGAAATAATTCTGTGGCCTTGGTTGGCGATGACCTCGCGAGGAAACACGAGTAAGTCCAGGGCCCTAGGACGCATATTATATTGCATTCGGGAGCTGCTCGATCCAACTAGGTGGTTGTAGCCTAGTGGTTAGAGCGTCGGACTCACGACTGAAAGATCGGGGGTTCGATTCTCGACTCACTCACAACATTGTTAACTCTGCATTGCTTCAATTCACCCAGCTGTAAAATGGGTGCCAGCATTAGCTGGGGTAATTGAGGCTGTGTGTGGCGACCCCCAGTCCTTGGACTGAACAGCCGTACGCAGCCTTCCGATACGCCGTGCAATAAGCTGCGGCGGAGCGGTTAAATGTAGTCGCACATCGGCCCATTAAGGCAGGTGTAATCAGATATAATTATTACGCTCGTATTATCGATTCGACGCTAAACGGACGGCACCGGGTCGCAGCTTCTCCGACGCCTTTTACGGTACAATCAAGCGCGACTGATGCAGCCTTCTGTCCTTCTGGGTCTGCGATGACTGCGGATGGCCAGGCATGAGACTACACTGCCCTGAGTCGCTGGCGCGGCAAGTAATGCGCAGCAATGAACAAGGACGGACGGCTCGCTATGTTGACCAACTACTGACGGACGCTTAATGGAACCAAATAGAATAGAAACGTATTCCATTAACCTCAATATTGTGAGACCATCTGACTTTCAAGAAGTAAATGTAGTTTCCGAAAATTGATTACCAAAAAACTAAAGTCAAACGATTTGTTACTTACCGTTGTCACAGGTGAATTCACCAACGGCTTAGTTGATCAGTTGTGAATGCACAAACTTCCTTCGATTAACGATTGAAAGCTTTTTCGTGAACTTTCGTTTCGCTAATTATTTTGCATGGGAGTAAAGTTTCATTCTTTCGATTGGTCCTCTCTTGTGGAAGCTTCTTTGAAACTCTGACAAACTAATAATGAAATACGCTGACCAACCACTTGCACCCGACCCAACGCTGGTAGAGAGCACAATATAAATGGGCACAATATAGATTAAGCTCAATTAAACAAATACATATAAAACAGATATGCATGTCAAAGCAGAGAGGGGCTGAATTTTACCTGAATGAGGCGCCTGAAACACCTTGAAACCCTACTACAGGCAAGAAACGTGCAGGAAAACTTTATCGCGTAACTGATCGGAGTATAATGCAACTCCAACCCCGTTCTGCAGTCTGCATGTACATACACATGTGTTTTACGGTTTTTTTCTTCGCTCAAATCTTCTACGTTGGTTTAGCCGAGTCAGACAGCTACACAGAAACCGGCCGGTTCTACAGCAGTAAATAGTAACCGCTGCGCACGCTTTTAGATAATGTATAGTCCAAGCGAACAGTCTGTGTGCTGGTTATGCACTGTCACGTGTCTGCTTCAATTAGCGTCACATAGTTTGAGCCGCCTACAATATTCGTGCATTCACTTTGAACAATGCTTTAATTTACTGAGCAATTGGTTTCCCGTGATTCGACAGGGAATGTAAATTCAACATAAATTATACTTACTGCTTTCGCTTTGTTCATGTGGCCTGCGCAACCGGTTTTGCGACTAGCAAGTTTTGAGGGGGTTCGTCAAGCTCTAGCAAAAATCTGAATGAACTTCTTCTCTCTTACACATTTATTCCTGCAGAGCGAAATCTTTGTAACGCGATTTAATGGCTATGAGTCTGGCCAAATACATGTAGATTTGTATATTTGTTGCTAACATTTGCTAACGCTGAGACCATGCTCGTATACTTAATTAGATCAGGAGTTATGAGCTACATGTACAAGGTAGTCTAAGCGCCAAAAAATTGAATT
>NIVC01002181.1:0-46006 GCA_002269645.1 Macrostomum lignano | reverse complement strand
ATGTTTGGGTTACTACTGAAAAGCGGTCCGAGAGCAGGGGAGACCCAGAAGTCTCGGAAATGGCTTAATTTTGGAGCGAGTCTGGAAGGCTTGTTTCCGAGGGCGAGACTCCTATCAGGCCACCAGAAAATCTATAGGGCTGCAAGCCACAAGGGTGTCACCTACACAGCTCTATATTGGAGGCCAGGCCAAGGGGTCGGAAAGGGGCACAAGGAGCAAGAGGACACGGACTCAGCCGGTATATAAGATTTATCAGCCGGCACAATGCTTTTTTACTGCAGATTTTGTCTGCATTGCCTTCCCAATGCTTATTACATGTAATAAATCTTAGTAAAGAGATATACACGATCAAAACTTTTTGATAGTAACTGCATATCAAATGCATCTTATTTTTTTTGGGGGGGGGGGCTGGGCAATACAGACAGAATCTAGCTGCCAAATGCGCTGCAGTAAAAAAGCATTGCGGGCAAACCTCGGAGGGAAAAAACTCCGCGGGCAATCCACTCGCGGGCAATCCACTCGCGGTAAATTGCACTGCGGGAAAATCTCCACGGGCAATTCGCTCACGGGCAAAATGCACTGCGGGCAAATCTCCTGCGCAAATCTCGGCGGGCAATTCGTCTGCGGGCATTTCTCGTGCTCCCAGATACATGTACAATCAAGCTGGGATGTCAACTAGCTTACGCGATGTTATATGTATAAGCCCAAATTATAGCCTGGACCAAACGGGCTGGTATTCGATTACTATAATTTTGGGGTCGCTTCACAAGCCCGAAATTTCACAACCTCGAAAACCATTTTAGCAGCAAGTGTCTCTTGAAGATAAACTTGATGAGTGTGAACAGCTGGCCCTGGACTGTGCTCAGCTGCCTGCTAAAATTTTTGAGGTTGTGAAATTTCGAGCTTGTGAAGTCGCTTGCTAAAATTTTCGAGGATATGAAATTTCGAGCTTATGAAGTTTCGGGTTTGTGAAAGTGGGCTGCTAGAATGGTTTTCGAGGTTGTGAAATTTCGAGGTTGTGAAATTTCGAGCTTATGAAAGTAACTGGTTTCGAGGTTGTGAAATTTCGAGCTTGTGAAAGCAACCCCTAATGTTCTGGACTCAGACAAGTAGACGAGTACTAAGAAACGCCAAGACATCCCATCCAACACTAAAAGAAACAACGAATTGGTTTTTTAACGAATAGAGTTATACTAAGACGCTGGCAGATTTATACTAAGACGCTACCAGGCCTATACCAATTACCAATTAACATTACCAGTAACAATTATAACATCCAAGAATATTCCTAAATAGTGAAAAGCAGGCATAAAATAGCCACGGTTACAACATTATACAGTGGAATTGAAGAAAAACCCAAGTTCAAATTTGGTGTCAGCAGTGTGATCTTTGTTATAAGACAGAACGATAACACTAGTACCACGGTGGGTTTACCGTCAACTCGTCCTGAGCATTTTCGCCCAGGTCCCTTCGTTTCATGTTTTAATACGAGGTAATATAACACAAAGGCAAAATACTTTATCCAAAAGTTAAATTGTAATATTTTTATGTCAAACAAGTCTTACTTGCTGCATGTATTTATTTTTTTGTTTTAAAGCTTAGAAAATTTTAAATTGCATTTTTCTTAAAAACATCAGTTGACCTCTTTCCTGGAAAAGAGGAGTACCAATATGCAGCTTGTTTTTAATTCAGTACATACTATTGACTACTCTACATTACATAACGTATTTTTTTAGATCTAAGAACCAAGGGGTCTAGCAGTTCAACTTTAGAGTTTTCATTTCTTTATTATCAAAAACTACAAGTATCAGTTTTGTGTTGTAATTGTTACTAGCAAATTACGGTGGTTAGTGTGGTTATCTAGAAAGTTACTCTAGGCCTAGTCTTAGCATTTAGTGATTCCACGACAGGTTTCTTAAACATACCTTTGCCGCCTTGAATATATTACTATAATTTTTATTCTCCATTGTGGTACAATATACAATTCAAGTTATAGTATACTCTAGCAGTGTCAGTGTGGGTCTGTAATTCTTAAGATTTATACTATACTGTAACTAATTTCGATAATGTTATGCATGAATCACAATGTGCTCAAATTACAGTGAGGTAGCCTATACTGCAAACATTTTCTATGAACACATTGTAGCATTCTGATTATTTTGCTCTTAAGTATGCATTTGAAGTTTTCTACCTTGTCAAGTCCTTGTTTATATACTTTGAATTTGCCCTCTAATCAGTCAAATTAATTGAAGCTCATTTTGAACAATGGTTGAGTTAAAAATGGTTTTAGGAATAAATTTTGTATAGGGCCTAGTTTAATCAAAAAAATTGTACTAACTATATTGCTTTAAGAATAATATGCATGCCCAATACCTGGCAAAAAGTCTAGCCATGCTATAGTCTAGATTATGCTGGGTGCATCGTGCATGCAAAAAATTGAATAGGCCTAGTTGCAAATGCATACCAAAAAAATTTAGTGCATGCCCATTCTCAAAAATATGCTGGTGTTGCGACAATAAATGACCTTTTTACATTGTGACAATAAATGACCTTTTTAAGTTGCATAGAATAGACCCTTATTAGCAGATAATTTGGTTGATTTTTATGCTTTTTTGGCCATACTATTTACAACAAAAAATTGATACATGCAAAGATTTGTTTAAAAGCTTTTTACAAGCTTGAAAAACTAGAAAGCTTGAAATTTATATATAAAAATTAACTTTTTTCATTTTTACTTCGCAATAACTATTACATGTGATTCTATGGATTACAGTCATTTTGGTGACAAGACGTTTCAGTGACAGTCCTTTCGGTGACAAGCAAAAGTCATTTCGGTGACAAGAAAAATACAATTTTAGTTATAGCCATTCTGTTTTTAAACAGAAAATTACTTAGAAAATCTCAAGGGATATTGAGCCTAAAATTTTATATTTTTTTAAACAGTTAAATATTTCTCTATTTAATTTTGTTTATTTACAATTATAGAGTTGCGGTCTTTTGAATTATGTTTTCCAATTTAAACATGCAAAAGCGTCAACGAGTGAATATCTCTGCCTTTCTCGTGGTCTGCATTTCATGAGGATTCTCTCTAGGTTTATGGTTTATGTGTGTGAACACTCTGGGACAATTCAAAATGATCTGCACAGGAAGAAAACAATATAATTAGTTTGCTTTCTTTTTTTAAATATATTCTTTTGATGAAAATTTTTAAATACATTTTGAAACATAAATATTAACAAAATAACTACAACCGAATATTATGAAACGCCTCTTATCACTAAAATAACAATACTCATGAAATCTTTGTTTTTCATTGAAAATGAAGCGTGTCTATCACAATTGCAACTTGTCACCAAAACGACTATTTGTCACCAAAACGTCTGTCACCGAAATGTCTTGTCACCGAAACGACTGGTACCCGATTCTATAAAGTGCATGCCAGGTGTGCATGCATACTTTTTTCTTAGGAGTGATGCATGCCAATTGTGCACACCTAATTTGGACATGCAAGACCAATGCATCCCCAAATTTTTGGGCATATACTATATGGTCTAGAGTGTTATAGCCATGGCATAGTAAATCATAAAAATGCAACCCAAAAATAGATAAAAAAAGAGAAAAAAAGAAAAATGGCAAGAGAAAAAATAAAAAAAGTAGAAAAAAAGAAAATGAATAAAAAAATGGAAAAAGTAAAATCTAATACCATATTGCAGCCAAAGGCAACTAAGTTTCAATTTTTTTTAAAAACTAAGTTGTTTCAGCTAGGTGAAATTTTTAAGTTAGGAATATGTTCTTAAGAATCTCTATATCTATCAATTAAAACTTTTTAGTTTAGTTTTATTGCAACTTTTTTTATTGTAGAATGTAACATATTAAAATGTATTGTTTTACACAATACAATGTTAAAAATTGAAAGTGCAAGCTTTAAATCTCAAGGAATTATAATCATGTCAAATATAGCTTACCTAGCAAAATGTATACAAAAGCATATTCTTTATAGCAAATGGTTGCTAATATATATCAATTAAGCCATATATTGTCTAAATAGGAGCTTTTTAGGTCTTTGTTATCAGTGAATACATGTGAGTAGCATCTTGGATACCTGGCATGCATTATACCATGTTAGAAAACTTGATTAGATTCATTAGATTACTTGAGTCTATAGATATAATCAGGGCTCTTTATTTATCAAAAGGTGATATGCAAATTTGGAGATTTCATATTAACTATTTTCTAAAAATTAAGTACTTTCTCAATAAATTCAGCTTGATCTATCATTAACTTAGAGTGCTATAACAATCTTACTAAAAGCATCTAGCACAATATTCATCTTCTATTATTCTAATGCAGATAGGTTATATGCCATTAGAATGAAAATAGTAGGGTGTACAATATTTCCATGCAAGGTCTCAAGTTCAAACAAAGCTGCTCTATATGGCAATTAGAGTCAACTTAGATAGACCACTAGATTCTGGCATAAACTAGAACTCTTTATGTCCTTGCATAATCCAATTATTTCTTATATTATTTAAAATGTATATACTTCGGCATCTGAATAATCATGCAACTCAATAAATAAAACAAGAACTAGTGATTCAATGACAGCGAAACCGCATCAGTCTGTAACATAGCATCCCCAGCTACGATGACAGCATTGCAGTATTCCAGAAGCTTATGCACTTCGGCGGCTAGGGAACTTTTGTCCAGGCTCTTTGCCTGGTGCAACGTGGCTGCTTCAACCTCGGAATGGTCAGCAAACTGTCTGTGGCACAGGTTGTTCTTCATCCAGCTGAACAGGAAGCGATCGCACAAGTTGAGGTCTGGACTGTATGGACTTTAAAACAGTGTTCGGATGCTCCTCTTTTCAAAGTTAGTCCCATACAGTCCTGCTTGCATGCGGTTGGGCATTGTCTCCACTGCCACAGAACTTTGTGTAGGTAAATCGGCTTCGAATGCAAGCAGCGCCACAAATTGCTGGTTTGTTTCAAAAATTGGATGATGCGCTCACCATCAACTGTCTCGTGCAGGGCTGTGGCAGAGATAAAAAATCGCTTGTTCAGAGTGAACCCCACAAGCAGCATTGTTTTGCGAGCGCTGATCTGCTGTTGCACAACCTTAGGACAGTGATCACCACTTGCCATTGCCAACCAGCAGCGATTCTTCTGCTTTGGCACCTGGCCATGGAATGGCATCCACGTCTCATCAGCTGTGACCAGTTTGTCCATCATTGCCTGGATTCCCTCCTGATGGAAGATGGAGCAAATTCTGCTTGCACATTGCACACAAGCAGCCTTTTGCTCTTCACTCAGCTGGTGTGGCACCCAGACGGCCGCTATGTTTCGCAGGCCGAGATCCTGCATGAGGATTTCATGTATGCTCATCTTACCAATTTCTAACCAGTCAGCCAACTCTCGCACACTTGTCCTGCTGTCCTCCTGCATGAGTTCTCGCACTAGCTCAATCACCTTTGGCATTCTGGTTGTTCTCGCATTTCCTCATTTGCTCTCGCTGACATCTGTAGGAGGAACTTGGAACTGCTTGTACCAATGGCAGATTGTTGCTTTATTGGGTGCATCTTCCCCGTGTGCAGCAAAAAGTTCTCGGTGACAGTCAGCAGCAATGATCTTCAGTTTAAAGCGAGTCAGTGCATAGAATTTAAAATCATTCATTGCTGCCAGCGAAGCTGAGAAGAAAATTAATCATTATCATTAAGATTTGCGTTGCACTGGGGCTGAGGGTCCCTCGCAAAATTATGCCAATGCTGCTTCTAATGCATGTCTATGGCTGAAATAGCATAGTGTGGCAGCTGATGTTTTGTACTTTTATATGCTGCAGCAGTCATTTAAATTTTTGATTGCTTTTTGAGATATATCTCTGCATGATTACCTGGACACCCAAAGTAGTACTATAAATCAAAAACAAAGAAATTTATATGTTGGCAAGATTAGCAACTTGCTAAGCCTCATTGGATTGATCCAGAGAATCTAATTAAAAAAATTAATAGTAGCATCTTTTGATATAATTATTCTTGCATATCAAAATTATCACTATGCTACTGTATTTATAGATAGTTTGGATTAGTTGCAACAGTTGGCTGTGTAGAAACTGAGGCTATAAGCTATAAATAAGTATAAGATAGGCCACAAAAGCATTTGGTCCTATAAATTTTGACTATAATAGCCAGCATAGTTTGTACCAACTTGTCTAGGGAATCTTTTGCGAATCCAACTATATATAATCCATTTAGATACAGAGGTGGCTTCATATATATTTTATTAAATATAATTGCATAGAAGCATTGTAGTAGTATATATTGCTCTAAATGGGATTGAATAATTTTTTGACAATCATTATCTATGCTAATATTTCCTAGTCTTCTAAGATGCCATTTCAGTGTAATAGGATAAGGGATACATAAAATGCTTTGGGTAGTACAATAACTGTTGCAACTAGCAAAAAATAATTTAGAAGCTTTTAAAATATCATGGTATATAGCCTATTCTTTTTGATTGAGGGAAACTGAAAGTTGACAAACCAGGAAATATTGGTGAGGATTTCCTTTACATAATTTGCTGCTGGCTTCTAGATAAAAAATGAATTCATTGGTTGTGTCTAAACCAGCATGTCTAATTTAGTTTTTGATATGACTTGACTATAGATATTATTTTAATTTCATATACAGTTTAAAGTGTTTTGTTTTATCTATAGACCAAATGAAACTGTGAGACAGGCTTGTGTTTAAAGCTTGCTATGAGAGCTGCAAAAAATAAAAAGAAATAAGAACAAGACCAAGAATCTTGGAGCAGTGTAAAGTCAGCTATGATATTAGCACTAATTGAAAACTCCTTGAGCAGATTTAAGTAATCTGAGAATATAACAGTTTTCTATTGCAATCAGTTGGCTATAATGCTCAAGCCAATATTCAAAGCCCAGAACTTTTGATACACTGATGGGGATATTAAAGCAATATGCATTTATATCAAAAATGTCCTGAACCACCAAATATGCTTGGATTGTCTAATCTTGAAGATAAGTTTGTTTGAAAAGGGGAAGATGACTATTATAGCTTAATGAGTCTAAAGTGAATTTTTATATTCTTAAGATTAGATTAGGAGCCTTTAGAATAAAAGTAGGCTAAGAATTGATTATGTCTGCTTTATTAAATGACTCCAACTCATCTTTAATCTGGCCACATTGAATTATATATATACTATGCTGGGTGGCACTCTTTAAATGGCCTACCAAAACACCCCCTGTGGCCCAAATTATTGGGTTGAATTAGTTGAAAAGTAAATACCAAAGCTTACAAAGGGTTCAATAAGGCTAAAAATTCTTAAATAAGCTTTATGGCTAACCAAGATATAGTTTAAAAAATACTAGGCAGATGTCTAGGTTAGGCAAAATGCCTTTAGGTATTTTTTAGGCTAGTGTTTATGATAAATACCCATAAGTTTTGATATATTCTGCAGGAATAGCATATAGGCCAAATATATTTACAAATTAATTAAATGAAACTAAAAAGAATTCAGTATCAATTAATTTTATAAAATGGTAGAGCTTAGAGAGTTTTTGACAATAGCAATATATGCTACTTATTGTTTCTTTGAAAAACACTTTAGAAATAACTCACATTTAAATTATTGGAAATGGCTTATACCCAAAGCTTATACTCATTAGTTTCTTTGGAAAATGTATAAAAAAGCTTTTTTTATCACATTTGTATTTACTATTACATCCTAGGATGCAACAATTTCTTGTCATTGTTGCAAACTTTGTATCAAAGATTAAAAGGTTAGTATTTGCTGTCTTAGTCCAAAGCAAAAAGGTTTCATAATCATAAAATTATTTTGCTTTTAAAAGCTATAAAGCAAAAAAGTATTAAGCCAAATGAGTTCTATGCATGGATTTCCATCCCCTCTTAAAAAGCCAAACTGGGAATATCCAAATTGGGGATTTTCCATTATTATGCTCATATGGTTCTCGCTTGCTTGCTTTCCCTTTTATTTATCTATATTTATCTATTCTAAATTGTTAGTGACTTGTGAATATTATTAATGTGTTAATATTTACACTGATTTCCAACAAATAAATGCAAGTGTAGTGCACCCCATTTTTAAGACAGGCATTGGCAATGGAAGTGCAATATAGTTGTAGTTTAAGCCATAAAATGTGGTCTCAAGTTTTTGGCAAAGCAAAAGTTGCATCTTGTTCCATATTTGGGGTGTCTATTATCTTATTGTTACCATCAATTTTGCAATTTCAATGCTATATACTCATATTACTTGTTTATGAACTATACAAGCAATTCTACATTATTACAATTCATATCATATATTAATGATATCATACATACACAATACCCAATAGATCTAGCCATTTTTCAGCTAGGAGACAGGATGAGTGACCAAAGAAGTTATATTGCAAAACCAATCAACCAAGCACCAAAGCATTTTAAGGGTATTCAAGCCAAAAGCAATTAAAAAATGAATAAAACATGAAAAACATAAAAAGAGGAGAAACCTGCATAAGTGTTTAAAACACTTAATGCATTATACACTTATGCAACACTTATACAAATAAAAAGAGGGACAATTAATAGCTAAAGCTAAAGAGAGAAGATTTAAATTGCATACAAAGCAAAGCTATATAGCAAAAAAGGCTCTCTAGATGGAAAAATAACATTTTATAAATAAACTGTTTCACTCAATATAGTAAGATCAAGTTTACAGTGTTGCAAATGTACATGATATCTGACATGGTATGATATACATGTAATCGATTTTACAATTCTGAGTTTTGTTGATTGTTTCAAATAATTTTTTCACAGTTCTTAAAGTTCTTATTTTCGAAAAGAGATACACAAACTCCTGAATGTTTTTAAATTTTATTTACTATTCATTTATAAATCTCTCCTTCACAGTAAAGTGTAAACAAGCTTCGCATTTGACTATGGGTGGTCATAAAATGGTTTTAGTTTTAATCGCTTTTGAGAATCTTTCTTTGCATTCTCAAAAAAACAATATATTGTAATAAAAATTCTGCTTACATTTTTACATTTTTACAGCTTTTATCTGGGCTGAACTTGTCTCTGCAGATTCCCTAGCAGCATTTATTATCGCCAGCCAAGGACCAGTAGAACATGGAGACAGCAGCTGCTAACTCGCCAGGCGGTCGGTTGATGCCGCCGCCTCGTAATCGCATGATTGTCATCTCCACCGCCCCCGCCTCTGGCTCTCAGTCTGTCTCACAAGCCACTGCGCCCTCCTCCGCTGGCTCAACTGGCAGCGAAGCTGTCGGCGAGGAGGACAGCGGCTCCGTGTGCAGCTGCGGCAGCGATAGGTGAGCAGTTATTAACGGACCTTATGCTATTCATAAAGTAATAGGGGGTTGTAGCCTAGTGGTTAAGAGCGTCGGAATCACGACTTGAAGGTCTGGGGTTCGATTCCCGATCCCACAAAAACAATTTGTGTCGTTAAGCAAGACACTTAACTCTGCATTGCTTCAGTTCACCCAGCTGTAAAATGGGCACTCAGCATTAGCTGGGGTAATTGAGGCTGTGTGTGGCGACCCCCCAGTCCTTGGACTGAACAGCCGTACGCAGCCTTCAGATACGCTGCGCAGTAGCTCCATTAGGTGTAATCAATTATTAGTATTATGAAGTAATAAAATTCTCGCGCTAATCTAATCGTGACTTTTTTGCATGCTTGTGCCCTCTTTACACTGTATTTTAGCAGCTGATTGCCATAGACCAGGGGTTGGCAAACTTTCTACCTCAAGGGCCAGATAGACAATTCAGCTCATGTCTGCGGGTCAGGTGGGATTGGAAAGGAAAGGGAATAGAAGATGAGAGATGAGAGATGAGAGGAGATGCGATAGATAGAATGAGAGAGCAAATAAAAGAGGAGAGAAAGAAGAGAGGGGTGAGCGGAGAGAGAGAAGAGAGAGGAGAGAGTGGAGAGCTTTGCTATTACTATAAAAAGCGATATCTATGACAAGATAAATTTCCAGAAGCTGCTTTGGACCCCAGATGCCAGATTGGCACTTTATTATTATTTTTTTAAAATCTCAATGCCATTCAGAGAGGCTCTGGGTAGAGCCGTTGGTACTCTATTTGATTGCTTTTTGTGCAGTTCCTTGTGCTTTCTAGTATTAAAGTTAAAGAAACAATTCATTCTTCAAGAAATATCCAGCTTTTAGTACATGAAAGATGATAGTTGTCACATCTAGAAATTTACCCCTCTATTATAATAAAAGTTCACACCGGCAGCAGCAACAGCAGAAGCCTCCACAGAAGCCATGCTGCTGCCGGACCAGAGCGCAGAAGATCCTGGAGGCCGGATACCACCAGGCCCTGCTCGGCTGCGATCAGGAGCCGCCGCACAACTGGCAGGCCACCAAAGCCACAGTTAAAGAGCGGGTTGCCTACCTGTTTAACACGCAGTACATGTCGGATGTGACATTTCTAGTTGGCCAGGCGCCAAATGAGAAGTCCGTGCCGGCTCATCGATTTGTGCTGTCAATCAGCAGCGCCGTGTTCGACGCCCTGTTGAACGGGCCGCTGGCCGACACTAGCGGCCAGACCATTCGGTTGCCTGATGTGGATCCGACCGCGTTCCTGGCCCTGCTGCGCTTCATCTACTCGGACCAGGTAATATTCAAAATTATGGTACTTCCTAATGGTGAATTGAAAATACTACAGAACCACACACACGCCACACCCCACGCACAAAAGCGCACACACCCCACGCTCAAAAGCGCACACACCCCACGCACAAAAGCGCACACACCCCACGCACAAAAGCGCACACTCACCCCACGCACAAAAGCGCACACACCCCACGCACAAAAGCGCACACACCCCACGCACAAAAGCGCACACACCCCACGCACAAAAGCGCACACACCCACGCACAAAAGCGCACACACCCCACGCACAAAAGCAAAACCACACACGCTCAACCACGCACACACCCAACACCCACGCACACACCCAACACCCACGCACACACCCAACACCCACGCACACACCTAACACCCACGCACACACCTAACACCCACGCACACACCCAACACCCACGCACACTGACCCACTCACAAAGCACGCACACGCACACCGACGCACACACATTTGAGAACACACCCCTTGTCTTTTTTCTATACTTTCATCTAAATAATTCACTTCGTGGGATATTACTTATTCAGACAGCTGCTACAGTCAGTAGGTATTGCACTTATTGTCAGCAAACGATTACGCTAAAAGCATGACAATGAGTGTCTTTCCGTCTTATTCCGTACGTTTAGCATGTTTGTCATTGTCTGTTACTAAAAAGGTTATATTATAAAAGCAATTTAAGCAAGTCGGGGCTGCTGTACACCCTGTGTGAGCGAGTGTATGAGTGCGTGTCCTGCGTACAGTATTGGCGCGCTTGTGTGCTCAGGAGTCAGCGGAATGGGCAGAATTGCCTCAGCGCTGATTGTGGGACGACCTCGCTGAAGGCATTGCGTCATTGAGCCCCATAATTACTATTATTAGTTATTATTATTACTATTATTATTACTACTATCGATATTTGTGTTTCCAAGTATGCAGCATATTAGTATAATTTAATCTGCATCGGTTGCAGGTGTGCCTCGACCCGGACTGCGTGATGGCCACGCTGTACGCGGCCAAGAAATACGCAGTGCCAGCTCTGGAGCGCGAGTGCGTTGACTACCTGAAGCGGCACCTGTCTGTTGACAATGCCTTCCTGCTGCTTGGCCAGGCCAGGATGTTTGACGAGCCCCAGCTGGCCAGCCTGTGCCTGGAGCTCATTGACCGCAATACGGCCGAGGCTGTCCAGTCAGAAACCTTTGCCGATGTTGATGTTGAGACTCTGTGCTGCGTGCTGGAACGGGATGGCCTCGCCATCAAGGAATGCGACCTGTTTATGGCGGCTAGGTGAGTCAGAAAGCACTGTGCAGACAGTACTTATTATGCATAGGCAATTTTCTACAGCATATGTACCGATTATGCCCATTAGGGCAGATGCAATCAATTATTATTATTTATGTGCCTGTGTACAATATTTACACGCTTGTGTGTGCTCAGAAGTCAGTGGCTGTGGGGCGATTTCACCGGAAGCATTGCGTCAGGGTGTCCACAACCCTATTGTGATAATTATTATCATTATTACATTGTAGTTTTGATAGCGTTTCTACTTTAAACAAACTAAGTCAGTTGATAAACAAAAAATCTGCTGCTCATCTCAGGCGCTGGGCAGAGAGCCGCTTAGCCAAGGCGGGCGTGTCCTGTACGCCTGAAAATCTCCGACGAGAGCTCGGCCGCGCGCTGGGCCTCATTCGGTTTCCGCTGATGTCACCGGAAGAGTTCGCGCACTGCGTGGTGCAGAGCCGTGTCCTACTAGACCAAGAGGCTGTCAGTGTTTTCATGTATTATTACACCAATCCAAAGCCTTGCACGGGGTTCAATGATCAGCCCAGGTGCTCATATGCCGGCAAGGAGCACGTGATTAGCCGGTTCTGCGCTGTAGAGCAGCGCTGGGGCTACTCCGGCACCAGTGACCGAGTTCGATTCAGCGTCAACCGGCGCATTCTGGTGGTCGGATTTGGCCTGTACGGCTCGATCCACGGTCCGGCCGACTATTCTGTCAAGGTGATTTGCGGCTTGGGCTTTTGTAGTAATAGCAGCTGTGCACTGATTAGCACTGTTGTGGACAGGGACTAGGGAGTAATGACCTCATTGGATGGGATGTCCTCTATGACTAGCTATAGATAGTGATAGTGATGGCCAGCCATGGACCGCAGGATCCTGGGGTGATGGCCAGCCATGGACCGCAGGATCCTGGGGTGATGACCAGCCATGAACTGTCTAAGCTTAGGGTGATGACTAGCCATGAACTGTATAAGCTTGGGCTGATGACTAGCCATGAACTGAAGCTTGGGCTGATGACTAGCCATGAACTGTATAAGCTTGGGCTGATGACTAGCCATGAACTGAAGCTTGGGCTGATGACTAGCCATGAACTGTATAAGCTTGGGCTGATGACTAGCCATGAACTGTATAAGCTTGGGCTGATGACTAGCCATGAACTGAAGCTTGGGCTGATGACTAGCCATGAACTGTATAAGCTTGGGCTGATGACTAGCCAGGAACTGTATAAGCTTGGGCTGATGACTAGCCATGAACTGTATAAGCTTGGGCTGATGACTAGCCAGGAACTGTATAAGCTTGGGCTGATGACTAGCCATGAACTGTATAAGCTTGGGCTGATGACTAGCCAGAAACTGTATAAGCTTGGGCTGATGACTAGCCATGAACTGTATAAGCTTGGGCTGATGACTAGCCAGGAACTGTATAAGCTTGGGCTGATGACTAGCCAGGAACTGTATAAGCTTGGGGTGATGACCAGCCTTGGACCGCAGGACGCTGAGTAAATATTTTAAAATATACACGTGCTTAATCGATGTTGTTCTGTAAGGCAGTTGAGTTACAATATTGCGATACGCAAGGGCGGTAGACCGAGATGACAGGCTTATCTGAATGTATAGCCGTACACAACGCCCACACACACATGAACAGGTTGAGATAATACACACGGACAGTGGCCGCCTGCTCGGCTCAAATGACACCGCTTTCCAATGCGACGGTTCCAATAGTACATTTCGCGTTTGCTTCAAAGAGCCAGTAGAGGTGCTTGAAAATGTCAACTACATGGCGTGCGCCACGCTGAAGGGGCCGGACAGTTACTACGGCACTAAGGGAGCGCGTAAGATAACTCACGACTCGCCAAGTCACGGCAAGGTGACTTTCCAGTTCTGCTACGCTGCCGGCAATAACAATGGTACATCTGTGGAGGATGGGCAAATTCCTGAGATCATTTTCTGCTTGCAGTAGTAGTGCGCGCAAGAAATTCTTTACTAATAATGTATATTAATATTTACTAACGTATCAGGCGATTATTTGTGATCAACACAGTATTTTCGAATTCGCCACAATATTAATTGGTTTGATTGCTTTTAATCAAAATAGTGTTTCAAAAGTAACGAAAAGTGTAGGGTAAACATATGGGCAGCATACAACTTCAGTTTAAACTACATCTTCACAACGTAACATGAAAAAGCAAGGAGTGCAGCACTGAAGAATAACAGCAGCATCTATTATTATATTATTATTCTAAATTTGATCATTGATTGATAGAAACGCAACGCAGTCTGAGATCCGCTGAGTTGTGTGCTGTACATATGAGAAAAATTTCTGGTTAAAAAGTTTTGGTTTTAAGTGGATAAGTTTGTCAAATCAAAATTTACAGTTACAGTAGAATGCTCCTTCGTAAGCTAAGGCTTGTAGATCTGCCTCGGTGTTTGTGTGTATGTGTATGTACATAAGTACTTTAATTTTATGTTGCTATGCTATTCAATTAACATTGCTAGTGCTTTCTTGACTCATTCACGTCTCTGTGAGGCTCCTTTCATTAGTATGGTACTTTTTTGTCTGAAGAAAGATATGTGTATCAAATCCTTGCTGTGTATTGATTAACTGTTATTGCTTAAAAAAGTTGAACTTGTGAATCTCAGTTATGATCTGTTTGAATTATTTTTGCTACAATAAACTAGCTATAGTAGTTTTGTCCTGGCTTTTCCAATTGAAGCTTGACTTTAACTCTGGCTGTAACTATGTAGTTATTGTATAGATTTATTTTGTTGTAAATATATACGAGCATTCTGCATATGATGCTGCAACTTTAGCAATTGTACTGTTGTTTGACATTTGCTTCCTTTTTGACTCAATGCAGGTGCGATATAGGTTGTCTAGTGCGGGGATTAGCTCGTGGGAACAGGTTAATGGAGCAGGGGGGTAATTTTTATAGGGTAGTAGATTGCCTTAGGGCTGTTTATTAGTGTGCAATGCTAATTTAGCGTGAATCCCGGACATTGCAGGCTGCCGGCTGTGGCTCGCGTGCATGAGGATCCAGATATTCGGCGCCAGCGCCGAGACCAGCTCGTTGCTGGTTGAACCGGCTGCCCAGCTGAGCCAGCTGCTGGCACAGTTGTCAGCCACTGCTGGTGTACAGCTCAGCGACTATTTCAGGTACATCAGAGATGGTGTTTTTTGCAATGTCCAGATAGGCGCCACGACCCAAGGTTCACAACCATGAGGACCAACCCTTCAAGGCACAGGGAACGTACATGCCTGTTGATTAGAAAGTTGGGGCCGCTGTACACCCTGTGTGAGCGTGTGCGTGAGTGCGTGCCCTCCATGGCCTAGTGGTTGTAGCGTCGGGCTCACGACTTGAAGGTCGGGGGTTCGATTCCCGGTCCCACAAAAACAGTTTGTGTCGTTAAGCAAGACACTTAACTCTGCATTGCTTGATCAGTTCACCCAGCTGTAAAATGGGTGCCAGCATTAGCTGGGGTAATTGAGGGTGTGGCGACCCCCAGTCCTTGGACTGAACAGCCGTACGCAGCCTTTAGATGTGCCTCGCAATAGCTGCGGCTGAGCTGTCGGTTGCACACCTACCCATTGAGCGTGTGCATTAGTGCGTGCCTGCGTACAGTATTGGAGCGCTTTTATGTAACTCAGGAGTGAGTGAAATGGGCGCTGGTTGTGGCTGATGGTTGTAGTTGTGGCACAGCCTTGAAAAAATCTATATTTAGTAGGGTCTTATCAGGTTAGGTTTTTATGACTATAATAGAAAAAATCCAGTACATCCTTTTAGCTCGCTGGGTAAAAAAATATCGTGTGCTGAACTCTCTCAACATGCAGTCTTATTGACAAAACTTCACATTGCTACCCCCTCTAATCAAGGTGCGAAGACGAGGACGGCGATTTGGTGACTGTACGGGACAATAACGATCTTCATCAGCTGATTGAGTACAACCAGGTGGTGCGGTTCCACTGCAGCCAGCAGGGTTGTGTATCTGTTCAACAGCAGGCGCCGCCGCAGCCAACCCAGACTCCGCTACCAGCTCAGTGGATCTCTGGGGCGCCGAGCTCCCTGTCTCCGCCAACTCCGCCGTTTTCAACGCAACTGTCTCCGATGCAGGTGCGGCTGGCTTTTTCTAGTTAAAATAAGCTGTAGGAAGCGCTCTTAGATTCTCATTTTCAAGTTAGAACAAGCTATAGGAAGCACTCTTAGATTCTCATTTTCAAGTTAAAACAAGCTGTAGGAAGCGCTCTTAGACTCTCATTTTCTAGTTAAAACAAGCTGTAGGAAGCGCTCTTAGACTCTCATTTTCTAGTTAAAACAAGCTGTAGGAAGCGCTCTTAGATTCTCATTTTCTAGTTAAAACAAGCTGTAGGAAGCGCTCTTAGATTCTCATTTTCAAGTTATAACAAGCTATAGGAAGCGCTCTTAGATTCTCATTTTCAAGTTAAAACAAGCTGTAGAAAGCGCTGTTAGATTCTCATTTTCAAGTTAAAACAAGCTGTAGGAAGCGCTCTTAGATTCTCATTTTCAAGTTAGAACAAGCTATAGGAAGCACTCTTAGATTCTCCTATCATAGACTGCAACAATACAATGCTAATAGTGAATAAGCGAAAGTACATGATTGTTAGAGATATTGATAGGGTCACTTTGCTAAATAAGCTTCCTGTATGTACACAGGTACACGATTAGCAGGTTTTATAAATGGAACCTTTGTATAATTAATGGGCAACAAATCCTGGCTTTAGCCTTCGCTCCGCACTGCCCTTTGCCATCCCTTCAGTCTGGCAGCTGTGAAGCGGCAACTGGCGCGCCGGGCGGCAACGTGGCCCTGTCGCCGAAGCAATTCGCCTACGGCCAGGTGATCGGGCGGGGCCAGTTCGGCATTGTCTATCGGGCGGTGCAGTTATCCAGCGGCAAGCCTGTGGCCATCAAGTGCATCGACCTTGAGATGGACGAGGCCTTCCACTCCAGAATCCAGATTGAGCTGGAGATTCTAGCCAACTGCTCATCGCCTTACATTATCGCCTATCTGGGCGCTTTCTTTGTGGAAAACACCATTCACGTGTGCACAGACTGGATGGATGGCGGGTCTTTGGACAAGTACGGCCGGCTGCCGGAGCAGATTCTCGGTGAGTGTGGGTCCGCATCTCAAAACTGACAGTCCCAATTCCACAACTGACAGTCCCCATTCCACAACTGACAGTCCCAATTCCACAACTGACAGCCCCCATTCCACAACTGATAGTTCCCATTCCACAACTGACAGTCCCAATTCCACAACTGACAGTCCCAATTCCACAACTGACAGTCCTCATCCCACAACTGACAGTCCCAATTCCACAACTGACAGTCCCCATTCCACAACTGACAGTCCTCATCCCACAACTGACAGTCCCAATTCCACAACTGACAGTCCCCATCCCACAACTGACAGTCCCAATTCCACAACTGACAGTCCCCATTCCACAACTGACAGTCCTCATCCCACAACTGACAGTCCCAATTCCACAACTGACAGTCCCCATCCCACAACTGACAGTCCCAATTCCACAGCTGACAGTCCCCATTCCAGAGCTGACAGTCCCCATCCCACAGCTGACAGTCCCAATTCCACAACTGACAGTCCCCATTCCAGAGCTGACAGTCCCATCCCACAGCTGACAGTCCCCATTCCAGAGCTGACAGTCCCCATTCCACAACTGACAGTCCCCATTCCACAGCTGACAGTCCCCATTCCACAACCGACAGTCCCCATCCTACAACTGACAGTCCCCATCCCACAGCTGACAGTCCCCATTCCACAACCGACAGTCCCCATCCTACAACTGACAGTCCCCATCCCACAGCTGACAGTCCCCATTCCACAACCGACAGTCCCCATCCTACAACTGACAGTCCCCATCCCACAGCTGACAGTCCCCATTCCACAACCGACAGTCCCCATCCTACAACTGACAGTCCCCATCCCACAGCTGACAGTCCCCATTCCACAACCGACAGTCCCCATCCTACAACTGACAGTCCCCATTCCACAGCTGACAGTCCCCATTCCACAACCGACAGTCCCCATCCTACAACTGACAGTCCCCATCCCACAGCTGACAGTCCCCATTCCACAACCGACAGTCCCCATCCTACAACTGACAGTCCCCATCCCACAGCTGACAGTCCCCATTCCACAACCGACAGTCCCCATCCTACAACTGACAGTCCCCATCCCACAGCTGACAGTCCCCATTCCACAACCGACAGTCCCCATCCTACAACTGACAGTCCCCATCCCACAGCTGAAGTCCCCATTCCACAACCGACAGTCCCCATCCTACAACTGACAGTCCCCATTCCACAGCTGACAGTCCCCATTCCACAACCGACAGTCCCCATCCTACAACTGACAGTCCCCATCCCACAGCTGACAGTCCCCATTCCACAACCGACAGTCCCCATCCTACAACTGACAGTCCCCATCCCACAGCTGACAGTCCCCATTCCACAACCGACAGTCCCCATCCTACAACTGACAGTCCCCATCCCACAGCTGACAGTCCCCATTCCACAACCGACAGTCCCCATCCTACAACTGACAGTCCCCATCCCACAGCTGACAGTCCCCATTCCACAACCGACAGTCCCCATCCTACAACTGACAGTCCCCATCCCACAGCTGACAGTCCCCATTCCACAACCGACAGTCCCCATCCTACAACTGACAGTCCCCATCCCACAGCTGACAGTCCCCATTCCACAACCGACAGTCCCCATCCTACAACTGACAGTCCCCATTCCACAACCGACAGTCCCCATCCTACAACTGACAGTCCCCATCCCACAGCTGACAGTCCCCATTCCACAACCGACAGTCCCCATCCTACAACTGACAGTCCCCATCCCACAGCTGACAGTCCCCATTCCACAACCGACAGTCCCCATCCTACAACTGACAGTCCCCATCCCACAGCTGACAGTCCCCATTCCACAACCGACAGTCCCCATCCTACAACTGACAGTCCCCATCCCACAGCTGACAGTCCCCATTCCACAACCGACAGTCCCCATCCTACAACTGACAGTCCCCATCCTACAACTGACAGTCCCCATCCCACAGCTGACAGTCCCCATCCCACAGCTGACAGTCCCCATTCCACAACCGACAGTCCCCATCCTACAACTGACAGTCCCCATCCCACAGCTGACAGTCCCCATTCCACAACCGACAGTCCCCATCCTACAACTGACAGTCCCCATCCCACAGCTGACAGTCCCCATTCCACAACCGACAGTCCCCATCCTACAACTGACAGTCCCCATCCCACAGCTGACAGTCCCCATTCCACAACCGACAGTCCCCATCCTACAACTGACAGTCCCCATTCCACAGCTGACAGTCCCCATTCCACAACCGACAGTCCCCATCCTACAACTGACAGTCCCCATCCCACAGCTGACAGTCCCCATTCCACAACCGACAGTCCCCATCCTACAACTGACAGTCCCCATCCCACAGCTGACAGTCCCCATTCCACAACCGACAGTCCCCATCCTACAACTGACAGTCCCCATCCCACAGCTGACAGTCCCCATTCCACAACCGACAGTCCCCATCCTACAACTGACAGTCCCCATCCCACAGCTGACAGTCCCCATTCCACAACCGACAGTCCCCATCCTACAACTGACAGTCCCCATCCCACAACTGACAGTCCCCATCCCACAGCTGACAGTCCCCATTCCACAACCGACAGTCCCCATCCTACAACTGACAGTCCCCATCCCACAGCTGACAGTCCCCATTCCACAACCGACAGTCCCCATCCTACAACTGACAGTCCCCATCCCACAGCTGACAGTCCCCATTCCACAACCGACAGTCCCCATCCTACAACTGACAGTCCCCATCCCACAGCTGACAGTCCCCATTCCACAACCGACAGTCCCCATCCTACAACTGACAGTCCCCATCCCACAGCTGACAGTCCCCATTCCACAACCGACAGTCCCCATCCTACAACTGACAGTCCCCATTCCACAGCTGACAGTCCCCATTCCACAACCGACAGTCCCCATCCTACAACTGACAGTCCCCATCCACAGCTGACAGTCCCCATTCCACAACCGACAGTCCCCATCCTACAACTGACAGTCCCCATTCCACAACCGACAGTCCCCATCCTACAACTGACAGTCCCCATCCCACAGCTGACAGTCCCCATTCCACAACCGACAGTCCCCATCCTACAACTGACAGTCCCCATCCCACAGCTGACAGTCCCCATTCCACAACCGACAGTCCCCATCCTACAACTGACAGTCCCCATCCCACAGCTGACAGTCCCCATTCCACAACCG
The DNA here is from genome assembly GCA_002269645.1 of Macrostomum lignano. Classification (NCBI taxonomy): domain Eukaryota; kingdom Metazoa; phylum Platyhelminthes; family Macrostomidae; genus Macrostomum; species Macrostomum lignano. The sequence continues at coordinate 25,733 of NIVC01002181.1, read as the reverse complement.
ACAGTCCCCATCCTACAACTGACAGTCCCCATCCCACAGCTGACAGTCCCCATTCCACAACCGACAGTCCCCATCCTACAACTGACAGTCCCCATCCCACAGCTGACAGTCCCCATTCCACAACCGACAGTCCCCATCCTACAACTGACAGTCCCCATTCCACAACCGACAGTCCCCATCCTACAACTGACAGTCCCCATCCCACAGCTGACAGTCCCCATTCCACAACCGACAGTCCCCATCCTACAACTGACAGTCCCCATTCCACAACCGACAGTCCCCATCCTACAACTGACAGTCCCCATCCCACAGCTGACAGTCCCCATTCCACAACCGACAGTCCCCATCCTACAACTGACAGTCCCCATTCCACAACCGACAGTCCCCATCCTACAACTGACAGTCCCCATCCCACAGCTGACAGTCCCCATCCCACAGCTGACAGTCCCCATTCCACAACCGACAGTCCCCATCCTACAACTGACAGTCCCCATTCCACAACCGACAGTCCCCATCCTACAACTGACAGTCCCCATCCCACAGCTGACAGTCCCCATTCCACAACCGACAGTCCCCATCCTACAACTGACAGTCCCCATCCCACAGCTGACAGTCCCCATTCCACAACCGACAGTCCCCATCCTACAACTGACAGTCCCCATCCCACAGCTGACAGTCCCCATTCCACAACCGACAGTCCCCATCCTACAACTGACAGTCCCCATTCCACAACCGACAGTCCCCATCCTACAACTGACAGTCCCCATCCCACAGCTGACAGTCCCCATTCCACAACCGACAGTCCCCATCCTACAACTGACAGTCCCCATTCCACAACCGACAGTCCCCATCCTACAACTGACAGTCCCCATCCCACAGCTGACAGTCCCCATCCCACAGCTGACAGTCCCCATTCCACAACCGACAGTCCCCATCCTACAACTGACAGTCCCCATCCTACAGCTGACAGTCCCCATCCCACAGCTGACAGTCCCCATTCCACAACCGACAGTCCCCATCCTACAACTGACAGTCCCCATCCCACAGCTGACAGTCCCCATTCCACAACCGACAGTCCCCATCCTACAACTGACAGTCCCCATCCCACAGCTGACAGTCCCCATTCCACAACCGACAGTCCCCATCCTACAACTGACAGTCCCCATCCCACAGCTGACAGTCCCCATTCCACAACCGACAGTCCCCATCCTACAACTGACAGTCCCCATCCCACAGCTGACAGTCCCCATTCCACAACGACAGTCCCCATCCTACAACTGACAGTCCCCATCCCACAGCTGACAGTCCCCATTCCACAACCGACAGTCCCCATCCTACAACTGACAGTCCCCATCCCACAGCTGACAGTCCCCATTCCACAACCGACAGTCCCCATCCTACAACTGACAGTCCCCATCCCACAGCTGACAGTCCCCATTCCACAACCGACAGTCCCCATCCTACAACTGACAGTCCCCATCCCACAGCTGACAGTCCCCATTCCACAACCGACAGTCCCCATCCTACAACTGACAGTCCCCATCCCACAGCTGACAGTCCCCATCCTACAACTGACAGTCCCCATCCCACAGCTGACAGTCCCCATTCCACAACCGACAGTCCCCATCCTACAACTGACAGTCCCCATCCCACAGCTGACAGTCCCATTCCACAACCGACAGTCCCCATCCTACAACTGACAGTCCCCATCCCACAGCTGACAGTCCCCATTCCACAACCGACAGTCCCCATCCTACAACTGACAGTCCCCATCCCACAGCTGACAGTCCCCATTCCACAACCGACAGTCCCCATCCTACAACTGACAGTCCCCATCCCACAGCTGACAGTCCCCATTCCACAACCGACAGTCCCCATCCTACAACTGACAGTCCCCATCCCACAGCTGACAGTCCCCATTCCACAACCGACAGTCCCCATCCTACAACTGACAGTCCCCATTCCACAGCTGACAGTCCCCATCCTACAACTGACAGTCCCCATCCTACAGCTGACAGTCCCCATTCCACAACCGACAGTCCCCATCCTACAACTGACAGTCCCCATTCCACAGCTGACAGTCCCCATCCACAACTGACAGTCCCCATCCTACAGCTGACAGTCCCCATCCCACAGCTGACAGTCCCCATTCCACAACTGACAGTCCCCATCCTACAACTGACAGTCCCCATTCCACAACCGACAGTCCCCATCCTACAACTGACAGTCCCCATCCCACAGCTGACAGTCCCCATTCCACAACCGACAGTCCCCATCCTACAACTGACAGTCCCCATCCCACAGCTGACAGTCCCCATTCCACAACCGACAGTCCCCATCCTACAACTGACAGTCCCCATCCCACAGCTGACAGTCCCCATTCCACAACCGACAGTCCCCATCCTACAACTGACAGTCCCCATTCCACAACCGACAGTCCCCATCCTACAACTGACAGTCCCCATCCCACAGCTGACAGTCCCCATTCCACAACCGACAGTCCCCATCCTACAACTGACAGTCCCCATTCCACAACCGACAGTCCCCATCCTACAACTGACAGTCCCCATCCCACAGCTGACAGTCCCCATCCCACAGCTGACAGTCCCCATTCCACAACCGACAGTCCCCATCCTACAACTGACAGTCCCCATCCCACAGCTGACAGTCCCCATCCCACAGCTGACAGTCCCCATTCCACAACCGACAGTCCCCATCCTACAACTGACAGTCCCCATTCCAGAGCTGACAATCACCATTCCACAACCGACAGTCCCCATCCCACAACTGACAGTCCCCATCCCACAGCTGACAGTCCCCATTCCACAACCGACAGTCCCCATCCTACAACTGACAGTCCCCATTCCAGAGCTGACAATCACCATTCCACAACCGACAGTCCCCATCCCACAACTGACAGTCCCCATCCCACAGCTGACAGTCCCCATTCCACAACCGACAGTCCCCATCCTACAACTGACAGTCCCCATCCCACAGCTGACAGTCCCCATCCTACAACTGACAGTCCCCATCCCACAGCTGACAGTCCCCATCCCACAACTGACAGTCCCCATCCCACAGCTGACAGTTCTCATTCCACAACCGACAGTCCCCATCCTACAACTGACAGTCCCCATTCCACAACCGACAGTCCCCATCCTACAACTGACAGTCCCCATCCCACAGCTGACAGTCCCCATTCCACAACCGACAGTCCCCATCCTACAACTGACAGTCCCCATCCCACAGCTGACAGTCCCCATTCCACAACCGACAGTCCCCATCCTACAACTGACAGTCCCCATCCCACAGCTGACAGTCCCCATTCCACAACTGACAGTCCCCATCCTACAACTGACAGTCCCCATCCCACAGCTGACAGTCCCCATTCCACAACCGACAGTCCCCATCCTACAACTGACAGTCCCCATCCCACAGCTGACAGTCCCCATTCCACAACCGACAGTCCCCATCCTACAACTGACAGTCCCCATCCCACAGCTGACAGTCCCCATTCCACAACCGACAGTCCCCATTCCACAACCGACAGTCCCCATTCCACAACCGACAGTCCCCATTCCACAACTGACAGTCCCCATTCCACAACTGACAGTCCCCATTCCACAGCTGACAATCCCCATCTTACAGGCAAAGTCTAGATTCCGCAGCTAAACCGATACCAATTTACACAGGTTTCGTCTGTCGCTGCGTTGTTGACGGCCTTCGCTACCTGTGGGGCAAGGGCGTCATGCACAGAGACGTGAAGACCGCCAACATCCTTGTGAATAGTGCCGGCGATGTGAAACTGTGCGACTTCGGCCTGGCAATCCAGCTGAAGAGCTCCATCGCCCTGTCCTACTGCGGCACCAGCGCCTACATGTCCCCTGAGCGCATCATGGGCATGGAGTACAGAGTCCATTCCGACGTTTGGAGTCTGGGCGTCACCCTATTTGAGCTGGCCACAGGCTCGCTGCCCTTCCCGGTTGGCCAGGGTCTGTCTGGCCCGATGCTCATTGCGCAGGCTGTAGTTGGAGGGCCGGCGCCCCGTTTATCGGCCGCGGAGTTCTCTGCTGACCTGATACAGTTTGTAGATGCCTGGTGAGTCATCCGCAGTTGGCAGCTCCGGCCTTGTGCTCCTCTGCCCCTATGTTGGCTGCCATTCCATCTGCTCCCCAGTTGAGACTGCTACTCCCGCCTTGGTCCTCAGGGGAAGTGCCACTCCCGCCTTGGTCCTCAGGGGAAGTGCCACTCCCGTCTTGGTCTTCAGGGGAAGTGCCACTCCCGTCTTGGTCCTCAGGGGAAGTGCCACTCCCGCCTTGGTCCTCAGGGGAAGTGCCACTCCCGCCTTGGTCCTCAGGGGAAGTGCCACTCCCGTCTTGGTCCTCAGGGGAAGTGCCACTCCCGCCTTGGTCCTCAGGGGAAGTGCCACTCCCGCCTTGGTCCTCAGGGGAAGTGCCACTCCCGCCCTAGTGTCCTCAGGTTAAAGTGCCACTCCCGCCTTGGTCCTCAGGAGAAGTGCCACTCCCGCCTTGGTCCTCAGGGAAAGTGTGACTCCCGCCTTGGTCCTCAGGGAAAGTGCCATTTCCGCCTCGGTCCTCAGGTTAAAGTGTCACTCTCGTGTTGGTCCTCAGGGGAAAGTGCCACTCCCGCCTTGGTCCTCAGGGGAAGTGCCACTCCCGCCTTGGTCCTCAGGTAAAACTGTCATTCCCATCTGATCCGCAGGTAAAACTGGCGATTCCCATCTGATCCCCAGGTGAAACTGGCCATTCCCATCTGGTCCTGAGGTGAAACTGACCATTCCCATCTGGTCCTAAGGTGAAACTGACCATTCCCATCTGGTCCTGAGGTGAAACTGACCATTCCCATCTGATCCCCAGGTGAAACTGGCCATTCCCATCTGGTCCTGAGGTAAAACTGGCCATTCCCATCTGGTCCTGAGGTAAAACTGGCCATTCCCATCTGGTCCTGAGGTAAAACTGACCATTCCCATCTGGTCCTGAGGTGAAACTGACCATTCCCATCTGATCCCAGGTGAAACTGGCCATTCCCATCTGGTCCTGAGGTAAAACTGGCCATTCCCATCTGGTCCTGAGGTGAAACTCACCATTCCCATCTGATCCCCATGTGAAACTGGCCATTCCCATCTGGTCCTGAGGTAAAACTGGCCATTCCCATCTGGTCCTGAGGTAAAACTGGCCATTCCCATCTGGTCCTGAGGTGAAACTGGCCATTCCCATCTGGTCCTGAGGTGAAACTGACCATTCCCATCTGGTCCTGAGGTGAAACTGACCATTCCCATCTGGTCCTGAGGTGAAACTGGCCATTCCCATCTGGTCCTGAGGTGAAACTGGCCATTCCCATCTGGTCCTGAGGTGAAGCTACCGTTCCTTTCTGGTCCTGAGGTTCCATTCTGTATTGTAAAACAAATCATCGCGTGTGATAGCATTGCTTGATTTCGATTAACATCGGCCAGACATGTCAGCTGATTATTGCCAAAACCAATGCAGCCTACAGAAAGAACCGGAGAGGCGGCCCAGCCCAGTGTCAATAGTTGGCATGCGGTTCTACACTCTGTACTCTGGCGACCAGCGCGACCCGCTGTCTCGCTGGCTGCGGTCCAAGCAGTCTGAAATGCTGCGAGCTGCTGCCGCTGCTTCGTGAAATCTTTGTTTGTTAATAGCGACTTCGCATGTACGAGCAAAATTCGTTGTCTAATTTCTAATTTGCTTTTGCGTTTGCCGATTCTAAACCTTTTGGCTGCTAATTAGTGAATTGCTCTATTCATTCTCCTGATGATGTCGGTATTTGCTCAGATTTGCTATTTATTAGTAATACCTCTACTGAATAGTATTTCACTGCGCTGTGTATGCAAACATTCCATTTGTACTGAGCTAATGTTGGCTTCTTATAATAACCATGCTAATCAGCGTTTTTCTGTGCTGATCTGTATAAATTTTGCTCAAAAGTCAAGCTCAAAAATTCCCAGAAATTATGGCGTCAAGCATTCCGAAGTTCGATAATGCGACTTTTTTTTATCAAATGGCGCGATGAAAGGAAAGGCAGGTGAAAGTTGGAGCTGAATGAAATTTACCATGTGAGAAAATCTGTAGCTGGGAAGAGATCGATATGTGTTTCTTTGTTTAGACCTGTACCTTACCTTGCTTTTTCTGTTCAGTTTGCCGTGTCAAATATAAATATAAGAGTATATACATTCCTTGTACTTCTCGATTCGTTGCTTTGTCATTATTTTAACTCGTGTACATGCACTTAATATGTACTTTACTGAGTCGAACTGCAAGTTCTAATGTTGAGTTTATTATCGCATTAGTGAGAGAATTTATTATCTACTAAGACAATTGCATGTATACACACGTGTAATTCGACTATTATTAAATCTAGCGTTTCCATGGTAACCATAAGAAGCATTCTGACCATTCCGCTGCCGGGGCCAGCGCTGCAAAGCTCGGCCAATTCCGACTCGGGAATTGGGGGCTGCGGAGGGACGGCCAGGTCACGTGATACTGCCACATCCAGGATGCAGGACGGACAGCAGCCGCCGTACTGGACGGTGGAGAACGAAGTCTGCCTCAGCGAGCCAATGGACGCCTGCACCGCTGCCAGCTTGGGTGATTGTGAGTATCTAGACCAGGCCGTGACGGATGGCCGGCTGCCTGCGGCCGCTCTGGGCAAAGCGAACAGAAGCGGCTGGACTCCTCTGATGTACGCAGCTTACTTGGGTCACGACAGTCTGGTGAGTGTGACTCCCTTTTATGAATCGTGGCTAAAGGTTCAAAGCTCCATCAGAGAGACTCATTGGGATTTAGGGATTTATTGGGATTACAAGCCGTAGGCCCAAAGGCAAAGGGATTCTTTTTTTCTAGAAATTCCTTTTGCGCGGCACATCGAGGGCTGCGTACGGCTGTTCAGTCCAAGGACTGGGGGTCGCCACACACACCCTCAATTACCCCAGCTAATACTGACACCCATTTTACAGCTGGGGGTGAACTGAAGCAATGCAGAGTTAAGTGTCTTGCTCAAGGACGCAAATTGTTCCAGTGGGATCGGGAATCGAACCCCGGCCTTTCAGTCGTGAGTCCGACGCTCTAATCACTAGGCTACAACCCTTAATGCAATGTATATATCAATGTAACAGTTATACCCTCCAGAGCACTGTGGCCTTGACTTTCTCATTGCCAGGCATGTATAAACTGTGCCATGAAGGTTAGCTCTCGAGCTTCCATGCTTAAAAAAAGTCAGTTGTATATTAGAAGATTCTCAGATATTCCCTATGCCCAACTTTCGCATTAAAGGTGAAGCTGCTGCTAGAAAAGTACGGCACTCATGTGGGCGACACCGCGGACAAACGGCGGCGCACAGCTCTGATGCTGGCCTGCAGCTGCGGTCATCGAAGCGCTGTGACTATTTTAGCAACCGCTTCCTACTCCGGCCCAGATCCCGACCCGATAGATTCAGACGGGCACAATGCCGCCATGCACTGCGTTCTGTATGGCCAGCGCGACTGCTTGGAGGACCTGCTGCTGTGCTGGCAGCGGAAGCGCTCGCTGTGCGGATTGCTGCATCTGCGCCAGGCTGTACTGGGCGGGCACACGGCCACCACGCAGCTACTGTTGGAGAAGCTGTTCTGCGGTGAACTGTTAGAATTAGCCGGCTTTTCAATCAATCAGCAGCCGGCCAGCATTGAAGCCGTGTTTTCTGAGCTGAAGCTGAACAAATATGCTCACCTGTTTGAGGGAATGCCGATGCAAGACTTTCTGCAGCTTACGGAAGAGCAGGTTATTAATGCTTGTTAACTGGTCTTTTGATGAAGCGTCACTTCTCCCGGTTCAAAGGATAGAGCGATATTTTCCTCGGGTCGTTTGATTTAGCACCGCTACCTCTCCTGGATCCTTTAATGTAACGCCGCTACCCCTATCCCGGATCCTTTGATGTAACGCCGCTACCCCTATCCCGGATCCTTTGATATAGCGCCGCTACCCCTATCCCGGATCCTTTGATGTAGCCTACCCCTATCCCGGATCCTTTGATGTAGTGCCACCACCCCTATCCGGGATCCTTTGATGTAGTGCCACCACCCCTATCCGGGATCCTTTGATGTAGTGCCGCTAGCCATATTTTCGATGCCACTGTCGCATCGAGTTTACTTTCCATGAACGTCTGTTTCTAATGGGATGAAATAGATTCTATGCGAGACTCTGAAACAATGAGAATTTAAATTTGTTTATTTCCAACTCCCTCACAGATAGTGGCTAGAGGCCTGACGCTAATCGGGCCCAAGCGTAAACTAGTGAACCATCTTACCCAGCTGAGGGCCAATCAGCCCGCGCCTACACCGGCTGTTGAGGCTGAGCAACCGCAACCGCGCCAAGCGTCAAGCGCTGACAGGGCAGACAGCATCCAGCAGGCTAAAGATTGCGTAAAACTATTAGAAGACATTTGCATCAATCTAACCGATGAGCTTGGCAAAAGTACTCAACCGGCTAATGTGCAAATTTGGTTGCATAAGCTAAGGAAGAAGACTGTTGAGCTGCAGACTCATTTGGAACGGGTGTCAAACACTTAATGCTGCACATACGTCTATAATTGATAACTGGAGTTGCCCATAGCTGTAATTATTTTGCTTAGCATGTTTAATCACTGATCTCCCTGTTGCATCTTAGATGTCTGGTGCTTTCATTGGACTGTTTCTAGATGGTCTCCACTAACTGAAGCGTCTAACGCTTGTTAAACAGCTTTGCCCTGCATGTATCGCATTTTTTTAGTGCGTCAGTGTTAAATCAACCTCTATACTCTCATGTGCATCTGCACCTGTAATGCCAATATATAGCGCCAGTATTTTCAATTCCAATCCCCGCTACTTTTGCTATTTTTAAATCTGTTTTTATCATGTTATGCCTACAGATACCTGAATAACTAACTAGATATGTCACACGCAAAAATGCCTTCATTCACTCTTTTCAGTAGCAAAATTAGCGTTGGTTGCGTGTATATCTGGCTTTTTACAAGCAAACCCATTCATTAAATTAGCATCCGTTTGAAACTGCACCCAAATCCAGTGCGTGTGCATAACTAGCAAAAAAGAAAAAAGGCGTGGACCAGACAGGCAGATAAACAGTTTGGCTGACCTCTCTCCTTACTGTTCTCTCATTGGCTGAGCTAGATTGGGCCTGCCCCTAGGCAGAGTTTCGTCCGTCTGAATTTGATCTCTCTCCTTACTGCTCTCTCATTGGCTGAGCTAGATTGGGCCTGCCCCTAGGCAGAGTTTCGTCCGTCTGAATTTGATCTCTCTCCTTACTGCTCTCTCATTGGCTGAGCTAGATTGGGCCTGCCCCTAGGCAGAGTTTCGTCCGTCTGAATTTGATCTCTCTCCTTACTGCTCTCTCATTGGCTGAGCTAGATTGGGCCTGCCCCTAGGCAGAGTTTCGTCCGTCTGAATTTGATCTCTCTCCTTACTGCTCTCTCATTGGCTGAGCTAGATTGGGCCTGCCCCTAGGCAGAGTTTCATCCGTCTGAATTTGATCTCTCTCCTTACTGCTCTCTCATTGGCTGAGCTAGATTGGGCCTGCCCCTAGGCAGAGTTTCGTCCGTCTGAATTTGATCTCTCTCCTTACTGCTCTCTCATTGGCTGAGCTAGATTGGGCCTGCCCCTAGGCAGAGTTTCGTCCGTCTGAATTTGATCTCTCTCCTTACTGCTCTCTCATTGGCTGAGCTAGATTGGGTCTGCCCCTAGGCAGAGTTTCGTCCGTCTGAATTTGACTTCTTTTCTCGCTGTTCGCTCATTGGCTGAGCTAGATTGGGCCTGCTCATGTAGACTGCATTTTGTCCGTCTTGCGTTCACTTGTGTTCATCGAGTTGATGCTTGACACGATCCACGAACCCCGAGGAAGGAAATGAAATTTTAACTGCAGCATTAAATTTAGCTGACACAGCGCAATAAACTACTGAAAACAAAGAATTAGGCGCTCTACTTTTTTTACAAATTTAATTGCGAGTGACATGTCTAGTTATCCTACCTAGTATCATCTCTGGTTCTACCTAGCTAATTGAATATCTGTCGAATTTTTCCCAGGTAAAGAACTTTACAATGCTTCTAGGTAGATCTGGGTGGCTGAATGTGCTTGTAGTGTTTATATTTTACTGCACATACGAGCTAAAATACTTTATGCGCTGTTGTCACCGTACACATGGCTGTTTACAATGTCGTAAGCTGAAGTATTATCCGAAGCTTTAGCTATTCTGCTGCTAAAATTATATACATCTGCTCTACTGGAAGGACTTGTAGTCCGGGTCAGATTATAATGAGCTATTTTTTATTGGCATTGATTTCGTTCAGTTTACAGTTGTAAATATGTTACTTTGCTTGTTGCTAGGGCTAAAAAACTTGCCTAACCACCAATAGTTTGTTCCTTGCAGTCAAATAACGGCGCAGGCGGTCAGCTTCGCGAGCCCGAATGGCTAGTGAGGCTGCAGGCGGTGTCCCGGGGCTATTTGTTTCGGCGCCGACTCAACGATGCTAACCGGTACTACTTTGAGCTGGCCTGCGAGGCTGACGGCGACGTCAGGGCTGCCGCCGCTGTCGCCGCTGCCGGCTGTCGCCAGTGGACTTCCCAATGGCAGCGTCAGAAAAAAGCTGAAGCGCAGGCTAAACTAGAGGCTGAAGCGCAGGCTAAACTAGAAGCTGAAGCGCAGGCTAAACTAGAAGCTGAAGCGCAGGCTAAACTAGAAGCTCAAGCTCAAGCTAAACTAGAGGCTGAAGCGCAGGCTAAACTAGAAGCTGAAGCGCAGGCTAAACTAGAAGCTGAAGCGCAGGCTAAACTAGAAGCTCAAGCTCAAGCTAAACTAGAGGCTGAAGCGCAGGCTAAACTAGAAGCTGAAGCGCAGGCTAAACTAGAGGCTGAAGCACAGGCTGACCTGGAGGCAGAAGCGGATGTCAAACTCGATGCCAGCACTCAGTACGACCCGGGCATTGCGGAAGTCGCAACAGAGACAGGCCAGCGAAAAGATGCTGACGCGGAAGTTGATGAAGAAAGCGTGAGCTGTTTGGACGAGTCGGCTCTATCCGGGTTGCGACAGCAGCTGCACTGGGAGCTGGTGTGGCTGGACCAGGCCATCGCCAGTAGGCGCCACTTCTTGCGCTTCCGCCGGCTGGCTGGCCAGGCTGGGCAGCAGTAGCAGCTCTGCGCAACTTCCCAATTATACGCAGTTTGTTTTACTGCTTTTGCCCTGATGTTTTCGTATTTTGGATATTTCTGCGCAGGCCGCAGCTTGAGTTATGCGATACTCGTACTCTACTGAGTGTAAATATATATCTTTTCTGCTTGTTATTATTCATCCGGATGTGTCAATAAACACGGCATAGCTTAACTTTTGAATTTCAACTTTTAGATTGATTATAACATGTTTCTCCGACTTTATGTTACGTTAGAGAGATAGAAAACGAACTCAAGTAGGTTGAATGTACGAGAGGCTTTGTCCGGAAAGCTCAGACACTCTAAAGCCAAGAGCAGAAACACGGTTCTTCTCGTATATTTTGGCCATGCTTTAAAAGCCAATTTAAGCTTCTGCCGCAACCTCCGCACTTCCCAGTTATCACGGCAGCCGGTTTCTTTCCCGCAATTTATGCCCCAACAGGGGTCATTTAGAGGACAAAGGTCAGGCGCAGTCTCTTCCAGGGTCTTTCAAGGCAGTGCTTTTTTGATGCGATTGACGTGAGGGATGCTCAAGCGATGGGAGAGAAGTTTGTCGCTACAGGTGGAGAGTGAGACCGAGTTGAAAGACAACAATTTGATTCTTAAAGACGAATAATCGCTTTTTATATTGCTTGTTACTTTCACTGCAACTATCTGTTGTTTTCCAAGCATAACTTTTTGTATGGAATGACCAAAATATGCGAGCTTGAAGCGTCAGAACTTTTCCGGACAGTTGTTATCAACAGACAATGAAAATATAATGCATGCCCGTAACTCGCAACTGCCTATCAGCGATCACGTGATGCCGCTTGACCGCTACCGCAATACAGCCTTGGTTGATGGCATCGATGTGCGCGCCCTGCCGCTGGCTGGCGACAGCCCGGCCCCAGCTAGCCAAGGCAAACAGCAGCAGCAGCAGCAGCAGCACTGGTTTCAGCGCCGTCTAGTCCAAGACACTGTCGGGTCCGGCTATGTAGAATTTGGCGACACCAAAGTCCTGTGCTCAGTGCACGGCCCAATGGAGCCCAAGCGGTCTGTATTGACTGATGCAGGCGCTGAGCAGTCTCGAGCCCAGCTGCAGGTGTATTACAAATTGGCACCATTTGCCTCTCATCAAGCTGGCCGAGTTTCTTACCTGCCCGACGAAACTGAGAGACGCGCGGCCAGCTTTCTACAGGTGAGATCCTTATTCTTGATTGGAATTTTACTTTGCACTCTTTACTCTATAAGTCTCCATCGTAATTGTGTGCTCAAATATTAACCGACTTTACTCAGGACACTCTGGCACCATCGCTGCGGCTGGATCGGCTGCCCAAGTCGCGCATCGAGCTGCACTGCTTGGTGCTGGAGGACGCCGGCTGTTGCCTAGCAACCGCCGTTAATTGCGCCTGCCTAGCTCTGGTGGATGCCGGCCTAGAGATGTACGACTTGGTTACCGCGGCCACTGTCTGCCGGCCTGTTGGCGCCACCGACTGGCAGCTGGAGGTCGGCGACGGCTCGAACAGCGGCGGCAGCAGCTCGGTGACTCTGGCCTACATGCGCAGCCTGCGCCAGGTGGCCGGCATGCTGGTTGAGGCTGCCGAGCCGCTGCAGCCCAGAGAGGTCAGTGCCGCATGCCGGATTTGCGAGGATCCGTGCAAGATGACGCACAGCAGTCTGCGCCAGTTTCTGCTGGACTGTCTGCCGGCTGACGACAGGACGGCAAAGATTGCGTAATCTTTGAATGCCCAATGACAGTCTGGCTTTTGCATTTCTGCTATGCACTCATAGTATTCCAATGCGTACTGTTGCTAAATAGGGTCACAGCAGACTTAAAAAAAGATATGACCCTCTTTTTCCCATTGACAGTTGATGGGCATAAATAAACATTGCAACAATATTTATAGTTTCTTTGCATGAATTTTTTGCCTTAATAAATTTGATAATTTTTACTTTATTTAAGTATTTTTGCCTGTATTGTGAATATCTGGGTTTAAGTTGATTTTATTCTTCGAAATTGCTTTGCTGCTTATTTGGCATTCCAAGCTCTTCTCACTGACTGGTTCGCGATAAATCACAGCGCATGTCCGCCACGGAGCCGCCAGAGGAGCAGGCGCACGATGTTCTGCCAGGTAGCCGCGACTCTGGCCAGGCAGGCGGCCTCGTTGTGCGCAGCGGCGCCGGCGCCCGCCCGCTGGCCAACACCGAGGCCACAGGCGGCCTGGCCGCTGGCGGCATCCAGTTCAAGAAGCCAGCCGACCGTCAGCCGCCACCGCAGTCCTCGCGGCCGTCGCTGCTCGGATTGGACAAGCTGGCGGCCCGGAAGCGCGAGGAAGCCGCCGCCGCAGCAGCAGCTGGCCCGGCCGCTAAAAAGTACCGCGAGCTGCGCCCAGAAACGCCAGCCTCGCAGCGGTCCGATATCGCCGACATCCCGCGCCCGGAGCTGAAGGCGCCGCGCCGGCAGGAGCGCGGGATCGTTGCTGCCAGATCCTCTTCTGGCGGCGGCGGCGGCGGCGGCAGCCGCTCGGAACGGAGGCGCCGCTACGACGAGTGGGAGCGAGACACGTCCACGCGCCGGGAGGCGGACGATTCGGGCTCGCCCTACTACCGGACCCCAAAGCATCTGAGCGCCAATGAGGCGACTCCATCGCGTGAGAATTGGGATGTCGAAAGCAGGGCCGGCGAAGGCGGCAGAGGCTCCTTCGAATACACCCCGATGCCAACGCCGACTTACAAGCGCGACTACCGCAGTCGGGATCGTCGGAGAGGTACCGACAGCATTGCCGGCAGCGAGCGTAGGCAAGATCAGCTTGATAACGAAGACTGGGAGCAGGAGCAGAAGCGGCTCGACAGGTAAATAATCATTGATTCAAGCGATACCGTGACAAGCATTGCTAAAAAGACGTTGCAAATAACTCTATAGTGACTCTAGCGACTCTTGAGACTTTTAACGACACAAAAGCGTCTAATCAGACGAAGAGGCGATTGTTGCGACACAAGCGCGTCACGTCAGTTGTAGAATCGTGAAAGTGTCGGTCCAGAATCGTTATACTGTCTCCCCAGAGTCACTAGAGTCGCCCCAGAGTCACTAGAGTCGCCCCAGAGTCACTAGAGTCGCCCCAGAGTCACTAGAGTCGCCCCAGAGTCACTAGAGTCGCCCCAGAGTCACTAGAGTCGCCCCAGAGTCACTAGAGTCGCCCCAGAGTCACTAGAGTCGCCCCAGAGTCACTAGAGTCGCCCCAGAGTCACTAGAGTCGCCCCAGAGTCACTAGAGTCGCCCCAGAGTCACTAGAGTCGCCCCAGAGTCACTAGAGTCGCCCCAGAGTCACTAGAGTCGCCCCAGAGTCACTAGAGTCGCCCCAGAGTCACTAGAGTCGCCCCAGAGTCACTAGAGTCGCCCCAGAGTCACTAGAGTCGCCCCAGAGTCACTAGAGTCGCCCCAGAGTCACAGTCACAAAGACGCTTAAAAGTGCTTTTTGGGTGATTAACGACTTTTTGGCAATTTTTATCGTGACTTTTCATCGTTTTAGAGTCGTTTAGAGTTATTTATTTTCTATTTTACTCGTACCTACCGGTATGTCATCTGCAATGACTCTGAAAAGACTGGGATGCTTCTTGCCCTAGGTACCGTTCTTATCGGTGATAGCCTGATTCCAATGCAGCTGGATTTCCGGATTTGCTAATTTGCCCGCAGGCAGTGGTACCAAATGGACGAGGGCTTCGACGACGAGAATAATCCATTCCCGGACGTGTCGCAGGAATACGTTGAGAAGCGCGAGCGGGAATTGCGCAAACAGCAGCAACAGCAGCGCAAGTGTCGCTCGGCGGCGGCGCAGCAGACTCAGAAGGACAACGTGGCCTGGGAGGAGAACCGAATGCTCCGATCGGGCGTGGTGCAAAAGACTCAGCTGGATGAGGATCTTGTAAGTGAGAAGCCAGATTCATAGTCAAGCGCCAATGACAAGCCAGATTCATAGTCAAGCGCCAATGACAAGCCAGATTCATAGTTAGGCGCCAATGAGAAGCCAGATTCATAGTTAAGCGCCAATGACAAGCCAGATTCATAGTTAAGCGCCAATGACAAGCCAGATTCATAGTTAGGCGCCAATGAGAAGCCAGATTCATAGTTAAGCGCCAATGACAAGCCAGATTCATAGTCAAGCGCCAATGACAAGCCAGATTTATAGTTAAACACCAATGACAAGCCAGATTTATAGTTAAACACCAATGACAAGCCAGATTCATAATTAGGCGCCAATGACAAGCCAGATTCATAGTCAAGCGCCAATGACAAGCCAGATTCATAGTTAAGCGCCAATGACAAGCCAGATTTATAGTTAAACACCAATGACAAGCCAGATTCATAATTAGGCGCCAATGACAAGCCAGATTCATAGTCAAGCGCCAATGACAAGCCGGATTCATAGTTAAGCGCCAATGACAAGCCAGATTCATAGTTAAGCGCCAATGACAAGCCAGATTTATAGTTAAACACCAATGACAAGCCAGATTCATAATTAGGCGCCAATGACAAGCCAGATTCATAGTCAAGCGCCAATGACAAGCCGGATTCATAGTTAGGCGCCAATGACAAGCCAGATTCATAGTTAGCGCCAATAACCGAACTTCAGGACGATGAAATCGGCGCCCGCGTGCACCTGTTGGTGCGCAACATTGTGCCGCCCTTCCTGGACGGCCGTATCGTGTTCACCAGGCAGCCGGAGCCGGTCGTCCCCGTGCGCGACCCCACCAGCGACATGGCCATGGTGTGCAAGAACGGCTCGGCGCTTGTCCGGTCTTGGCGCGAGCAGCGCGAACGACGCCGAGCTCAAAAGAAGGAGTGGCAGCTGGCCGGCACCAGAATTGGCGACATCATGGGCGTCAAGCGGCCTGAGGAAGCCGAGCGCGAGGAGCACCTTGGCGGTGATGAAGGCGGCGACGGCCGTTCCAGTCACACATTCCGCGACAAGATGCTTGCTGATGACAGTTCAGCCTCGAGGACTCCGGAAGCCGCTAAAGCTGCATTCGCTAAACTGCAGCGTCAACGAAAATGCTTGCCAGTGTTTGCTGTGCGACACAAGCTGCTCAGAATTATCCGCGACCATCCCATTGTTGTGAGTATGCCAAATGTCTGTCAATATTTTCAAATAGTATTATGACCTGCTATTACAAAAATCGCGTAAAATTTATAGAGCTTTATATGCTTATTGGAAACTCTGAAGGCCAGATATTGGCAATTTAACTTAAATTGCCCTTGATTTGAACTCTGATGATGATAAACCATTGGTTTGAGCCTGCAGGTGATAGTAGGCGAGACCGGCTGCGGCAAGACCACGCAGCTGACTCAATACCTGCACGAGGAGGGCTACACCAAGTTCGGCATGATCGGCTGCACACAGCCTCGCCGAGTGGCCGCGATGAGCGTTGCTAAGCGCGTTGCCGAGGAGTTCGGCACCGAACTCGGCCAGAAAGTCGGCTACTCGATCCGCTTCGAGGACTGCACGGGACCGGACACGCTCATCAAGTACATGACAGACGGTATCCTGCTGCGCGAGTCTCTCAGGGAGCCGGACCTGGACCACTACGCCTGCCTCATCCTGGATGAAGCTCACGAGCGCTCGCTCAGCACTGACGTTTTGCTAGGCCTGCTGCGCGAGATTGTGCGCCGGCGCAACGACCTTCGCCTGATTGTTACCAGCGCTACAATGGACGCTGGCAAGTTCTCAGCTTTCTTTGGCGATGTGCCAGTGTTTGAGATACCCGGCCGCACCTACCCGGTTGATGTGCTGTTCTCAAAGACTCCGGTGGAAGACTATGTTGATGCGGCTGTGAAGCAGGTTGTACAGGTGAGTGTGGGATCTGGCTGCGTCTGCTTTGCTGTCGCTTGTGCTACTAAATTGCCTGCGTACCACAAATGAATGAACCTTAAGCAGTATAGAGTTTGGCTGAGTCCAGTACCCGGTCTAACATTGTTTTCCCCGAGTCTAGTAGCAATTAGACACTGTTTCTGTTTAGGGAGGGCCTTAGCCCAGCGCGGCGCTCTGATGTGCCAGCGATCCAGTCTCAATTCCAAGTTCAGTCATTAATGTGGCTCTGCTCGTGCAATTAACGGCCTTGAGGGCCAATCCCCAAGGCACAGTGAAGTGTACATGCCTAACGATAAATAAAGTTAGGGCCGCTGTACACTCCTGTGTGAGTGTGTGCCTGTGCGTATGACATATCCGCGCGCTTGTGTGCCTGTTCAGGGAAGTCGGCGGAATGGGCAGTAATGCCTCTCTCCGGTTGTGTGACAATGTCGCTTAAAGTGCGATTCGCAAATATGAGGGCCAACTCCCAAGACTCAGAGTGTACATGATTGACGATGAGAAAGTTCGGGGCTGCTGTACACCCTGGGTGAGCTTGTGCCCGCGTGTATGCGATCATAAGCATAGGTATGATAATTGCTACTCAAACTTAGCAATTGTAACCAACCTGCTCAGGTGCACATCGGCTGCGCCCCCGGTGACATCCTGGTGTTCATGCCCGGCCAAGAGGACATTGAAGTCACCTGCGAGAAGATCAAGGAACGCCTTGACGATCTGGAATCCGCCCCGGAGCTGACGGTGCTGCCAATTTACTCGCAGCTGCCGGCGGACCTGCAGGCGAAGATCTTTCAGAAGGCGCCAGAAGGTGTGCGCAAATGCGTGGTTGCCACCAACATTGCTGAGACTTCGCTCACTGTTGACGGGATCTGCTACGTTATTGACCCCGGTTACTGCAAGTTGAAGGTGTTCAATCCTAAGATTGGCATGGACGCGCTGCAGGTGGGGTTATAGTCTTGTTTTCATCTTTTTTCATTTAGTTTTGCATCTGGATGTTAATTGTAATGCACAGAAGACATGTTGATCTATCTATAATTGATTCAATAGATGAAATCTAATTGATTTTATTGACCTGTATTTTAATTCGTACCGGTATATTCTCTTGCATCCTGTCATTCACCCGGATCTCCTCTCTGATCCGGGGTCATTCACCCAGATCTCCTCTCATCCGGGGGGTCATTCACCCGGATCCCCTCTCTGATCCGGGTCATTAACCCGGATCTCCTCTCTGGTTGTGTCATTCACCCAAATCTCCTCTTTGACCCGGGGTCATTCACCCGGATCCCCTCTCTGATCCAGGGTCATTCACCCGGATCTCCTCTCTGATCTGGTGTCATTCACCCGGATCTCCTCTCTGATCTGGTGTCATTCACCCGGATCTCCTCTCTGATCTGGTGTCATTCACCCGGATCCCCTCTCTGATGGGGTCATTCGACATGAGGTCAGGCCAAAATGTGAATAACATTCGCAGAACTCTGCCATCGCCAGGTGTTCCCAGTCAGCCAGGCCAACGCCAAGCAGCGCAGCGGTCGAGCGGGCCGCACCCAGAGTGGCCAGTGCTACCGGCTTTACACTATGCGCCAATTCAACGAGGAAATGCTACTAGCCAGCGTGCCGGAGATTCAGCGCACCAACCTGGCCAATGTTGTGCTGCTGCTGAAGTCACTTGGCGTTCAGGACCTCATGACGTTCGGCTTCATGGACCCGCCGCCGCAGGACAATATCCTGCAGTCCATGTACCAGTTGTGGCTGCTGGGCGCTTTGGACAACACAGGCGGTCTCACCCGGCTCGGCAGGCAGATGGTGGAGTTCCCGCTGGACCCGGCTCTGTCCAAGATGCTCATTACAAGCATTGAGATGGGCTGCAGCGAGGAGATTCTCACAGTTGTGAGCATGCTCAGCGTGCCGTCTGTCTTCTACCGGCCCAAGGGTCGCGAGGAAGACTCTGACGCTCAGCGAGAGAAATTTCAGGTCAGGCATGGAATATTTTTTCTGTAAATAACTGTTAAAATAAAATAAAAATTTGTTTGATTTTTTAAAATAACATGCCTTTTCGAGTTTTTGCACCAAAACTGAAATCCTAACACCTAGGCTTTTTGCTAAAGGTCTTCTAATGTACTTTTATTGGCAAGGTGGGTTGGGAAATTAATTTGTCCGTGCGTCGAATCGAGCCCAGGCTCTTTGGCGCGAAAGACAGGACTTGCTGAGCAGTATTCATACCCGCATAATACTAACGGGGGTTGTAGCCTAGTGGTTAGAGCGTCGGTGTCACGACTGAAAGGTCGGGGGTTCGATTCTCGAACCACTCGAAACAATTTGTGTCCTTGAGCAAGACACTTAACTCTGCATTGCTTCAGTTCACCCAGCTGTAAAATGGGTGCCAGCATTAGCTGGGGTAATTGAGGGTGTGTGTGGCGACCCCCAGTCGTGGGACTGAACAGCCGTACGCAGCCTTCAGATGTGCCGCGCAATAGCTGCGGCTGAGCTGTCGGTTGCACATCTGACCCAATTGGGGCAGGTGTAATCAATTGTCATTTTTTCAAACAGTGTTTATGCATTCCGAGATTCACCTTCACTCACGCAGGTGCCCGAATCGGACCACATGACGCTGCTGAATGTGTACAACCTGTGGCGCCGGGCTGGCTACTCCAAGTCCTGGTGCACCGACCATTTTATCCACGCCAAGTCGATGCTGAAGGCGCGCGAAGTCCGCCAGCAGCTGAAGGAGATCATGGAGCAGCAGAAGATGCCGCTAAAGTCCTGTCGCGGCGACTGGGATCCGGCCAGGAAGTGCGTCTGCTCGGCCTTCTTCCACCAGGCCTGCCGCATCAAGGGCCTCGGCCAATACGTGAACCTGCGCACCGGGATGCCGTGCCACCTGCACCCCACCGCCGCGCTCTACTCCATGGGAGTCACGCCGGATTATGTAGTCTACCACGAGCTGATCATGACCAGCAAGGAGTTCATGCAGTGCGTCACGGCCGTGGAGGCCGAGTGGCTGGCCGAGATGGGCCCGATGTTCTACTCGCTGAAGGACCAGACAAAGTCTCGGGCGGAGCGGCGCCGCGAGGAGGTGCAGGAGCTCGGCAAGATGGAGCGGGAGATGCAGGAGGCGGAGACGGCTATGCGGCAGCGCGCTGAGGAGGCCGCCGATGCCGATGCCGCCGTGACCGCCTCCGCTCGCCAGCGCATCGCCACGCCGGGCCTGTTCGGCCAGCGGTCGGAGCGCAGGCGGCCGCACACCTTCGACTTTTGATGATTAGGGCCAGTGCTGGTGCAGCGATGGCAACCCAAGCCTTTGTGTGGCCTCTCTGAGGCTTTGGAAAAATGCGTTTATTAATATAAGTGAAAAACTATTACATGCCATTTGTCTCTAGTGCTTCATTGAATTGCGTATTGTATATTTTTCATATTTATTCAGTGCTTGATTTGGTGTTTTACATTCATGTATAATAAAATCACACGCCGCACTGTCTAGATCCTCTAAGTTTGAGTGCTGTTAGAAATCAGTATATTGTTATCCGTCCAGTAGTTTAATAATTAATTAGTGTCTTTTGCATACCAAGGCTTTAAATTGTATGCAACTATTGACAGTGGTCATCAATCCAGCTGCTTTGGTTTGAAGATTCTATTATCAATGAGATTTATAGTGCTTTTATTACTCGTAGTTAGTTCTAGAGGAGCTTTTGAGCCCTACGCCACAAAATAAGATGGAAATGTAAAGCGAATGGAACCAGGGGCCGCGGTGCGCGATGCGTTTGCCACTGAGCTGCTCTGCCCCCCGGCTAAAAACCAGTTTACATTACTGTTAGTAGCTCTGCGAACGGAAAGGTAATTCCTGTGGAAAAGGCTCCAAAAAATCTTATAAACCATCCTTACGTAGTTACCCCTCTGAATCGTTATTAATATCTTAACATTAGTGACTTAGTCAGACAACTTTCAGCTGTATCGGGATATATCGACTCAGAAAATCCTAATAAACTGCAACCCCATTATTCCATAGATCGAACCTAAAGTTCGCCCTGACAACACACAGGTCATTCTTAATTGAACACTAGCATCTTAAGGCCTATCTTTGGCAAGTTAGCATTACAGTGATCATGGCCATCAAATACAGGAACTGTTAGTATAACATCTCCGTGATGGCATCATCAGGAAAAGTGATTGGCTCTCATACGTGTATCTTTTTTATCAGAGGCAGGGAGCTGAGTGCACCCTTGGCGCACTGTAACCGACATTGTCACACAACCGGCGAGAGGCATTGGTGTCCATTCCGCCGACTCCCCTGAGCAGGCATACAAGCGCGCGGATACGTACGCAGTCATACGCACAGGCACACACACACACACAAGAGTGTACAGCGGCCCTAACTTTATTTATCGTTAGGCATGTACACTTCACTGTGCCTGTGGGAGGGGGGGGGGTTGGCCCTGAAGGCCGTTAATTGCAGGAGCAGAGCCAAGCCATCCCAGACATCTCAAATAGTCACTCCCAGCTGCAAAAACAGCCTGACAACGACTTACAAGCCAGATCTGTAAAAATTGGTCATCCCTTTTGTTCAACTCGTCTTCGTTAGAGTATTTGTTACCCAAAAAGTTGGTGAGGGATAAAAGTCAAAAAGAACCGCAAGCACGCATTTTTGTTAGTTCATTTTCACAGCTGATATATATATAGATTCAAAATACAGGGTGTCCCATAAGTAACTTTACAACTTGTTTCGTGAATAACTTTGTGATTAATGCTTGGATCCCCACCAGATTTTAGCATAGGAAAATATATAGAAAAGGGATTTTTTTGACACCAAAAGCATGTTCATACGTTAAAAAATACAGTCCGTTCAGGGTCCTTCGATGTGGCCACCGCCGTTTGTAAGGCAGGCCTCCAGCTGCCGCGGAAAGTCCAGCAGGGCTTTAGTAAGCGTCTCAGGCGAAATCTGGGCCTGATATGAACATGCTTTTGGTGTCGAAAAAATCCCTTTTCTATATATTTTCCTATGCTAAAATCTGGTGGGGATCCAAGCATTAATCACAAAGTTATTCACGAAACAAGTTGTAAAGTTACTTATGGGACACCCTGTGTACATGTAATACTCGTATTTTAAACTTGCAATGCAACTCATTCAAAGGGCCGCAAATTTCTCTTTTCTAGATTCTGAACTTTCTTGCAAGATGCGACTGTCTTCGCACCTGTCTTTGTACTACGGCTACGAAATTGTCTGCATCAGAAAGATTCGGGTCACCCAAAAAGATTTGCTTGTCAGAATCTGGGCTCTACTGAGAGTCTGCGCTCAGAATTGTATTGTAGGCTAAGCTGTTAACCAAGCCCAGGGGGTAGTCAGGCAGTTCAGCTGTCAAACTGCTCAAGCAGCAAAGCACAACTTAGCAACAAAAAAGAGTTGAATTGCTTGCACGCGTGCATTGTGAGTGGCTGCGGGGTAGAGAGAGGGTAGGTCACATGCTGTACGCAATTCTCCTCGCTGATGCCTGAGCACAGGTATTGTTCTCTGACAGCGACCCCTCCCCCTGTTTGATGCATTCTGCAAGCTGTGCACAGTGCCGCATACGCAGCACACTATTGTCGGCTTGAAGAAGTTGCAGTCTTCTCTCTCACTGAGAGACTGCTCAATTTAGCGGCTGCAGGGGCTGAGGACCAAGCAAGAGCACTGGAGAAATAGAAAAGCTGCGGCAAAGCAGGTCTGTCTAATTTTCCGCTCACCCTGATCTGACAGCCCCGCATTTTACTAATCCAATGTTCGCACGGCTGCTTCTGCTGCTGCTGCTGCTGCTTGGCACCGGCCTGACAGCCGCCTCGGGGCCCAAGAAGACCATCTACGACGGCCTGCTGCGACACCTGTTCGAGAATGACACCCTGCCATATAGGCCTGGCGCCATGCCAATCTGTGAGCCTGGAGGCAAGCTGCATGTCAATCAGGACATGCTGCTGCTCCAACTGTTCGACCTTGACGAGCCCACGCAGATGCTCACCGTAGATGTGTGGGTTGAGTCCATCTGGAAGGACTGCCGTCTCAACTGGGACCCGGCCAAGTTTGGCGGCATCGACAACTTCGCTATCAAAGCCTCGGAGATCTGGTTCCCGGATCTTCTGTTCTTCGAGTCGCTGCACGGCAACTTCGAAGAGGGCATGTTCATCTATGGCGAAGCCACCGCCAGGGTCTTCAGCGATGGGTCTGTGCAGCTCGGCACGCAGGCCGTGTTTAAGGTAGGTTTAACCTGATTAATCGTTAAGAATTAAATTGAATTTCGAATCACTTTATCACTCGGTGAACCCACTGCAGATCTTCTGCCGAGTGGACATTTCAAGCTTCCCGTACGACAGCCAGCAGTGCAACATCACGTTCAGCTCGTGGACCAAGGACGCGTCCACCTTCGTGCTGACTAAGAAGCCATCCGACGAGTCCTCATCCGATGACCACGCCTTTCAGAGCGCCAGCAACGGCGAATGGCAGGTGGAGGGCTTCCCCTCATTCAACACGATCTCCAGCCGCCAAGTTGGCGTGGATGAGTCGGGCGGCGGTCCCGGACTACACGGAGGTCGTGTTCCAGTTGCGTCTGAAGCGGAAGTACCTGTTCTACCAGGCCTACATGCTGTTCCCCTGCATCCTGCTCACCTGGCTCACGCTGTTCGTGTTCCTCCTGCCGGCTGAGAGCGGCGAGAAGATGGGTTACGTAACTACAATCCTGCTTTCCTTGTTCGTGTTCCTGCTTTTAGTAGCAGACAACATTCCTCGGTCCGGGACTCCATACCAACTGTTGGTGTGTACTTTTGTCTTGCCATCGCTTTGGTGAGCCTGGCCAACGTGAAGGCTGTGATCAGCTACAACATCTCGCTGAAGGGCCGCGATTTCTGCATGCCGAGGAACCTGAAGTGGCTTCTGTCGCGCAGCCGCTTCGTGGGTCTCCGGCTGGGCCGCGGCGCCGTGCCAACCGAAGAGTCGCCAGCACCGGACGAAGGCGGCGGAGCAGCTTCATCGGAGGCCAAGGAGAAGCTGAATGGGACTTCAGATGGTCACAGTAAGCAGGACGAGAACCAGTGGCGCTACCTTGGTATCATGCTGGATCGCATCTTCTTCATTGTGTACTTCTTTGTCAACCTGGCGGTCACCATCTGGATCCTGAGCTGTGGCGAATGAGCCGACTGAGAATGCTTTCAGTAAACTGGCTCAGCACCGATGATCCATCTTGATTACTAATTATTCTCGCTCTCGGTCTACTTGATTGGGGCGCCGTAGATTCCTTCAATAAGCTACTCGTGTTAAACGTCACTGCCTAAGCCTAGGCCTGCCAAGGCACTCTTAACATCTCCCAGTCTCAATTGTCTCACAATCTCCATTAAAGCCCATATTTTGTCAACCTCACGGTCATAGATTGTATTGACAATCTTTATAGTTGAATGTTGCAGATTAAGCTGTATTAAAATCCAGATTTAGACCTAAAATATATCAGCACTCTGAAAGCAAGAAGTCCCAAGTTTTTTGCCAACGTCGACAGTGCAGCTTTTGTCAAGTGTCTGAAATTCAATGCTCTCTCCATACTCGGTTTCGGCCATAGACAATCGTCGAAGGATGGGTTGAATATGACTGGCCGTGTCTTGAATTGAATGCTCGGAAATGCAAGACAAATTGGTCTATAATTTCCAAAAAGCACAAGTTTGAAAACAAAAATATATAAATCCCCAGAATTTTTCCGGAAAAATTTGTGTATATTGGCTACTTTGTCGTACTACTTTATCAAGTAGTATTAATGTATATATAGCAAGAAAAACAAGCAGTTTTAGACTCAGAAATAAGCCTGCGCATTTAGTAAATTTGATTGTCGGCACTGCTCAGCATCTGAAGCCGATAGATTTATTTCGAGCTGTTTATTGTGCATGCAAAATCTAGAATCGATTAGTTTTCGAATAGTCAGCCATCTTGATTCGGATCAGTCAGAATGGAGCGCGCTCATCGCCTGAGCTCGTCTTGTCATCCTCAGCCACTCCTGTGCGTCAGCGGCTGCATCTGCTTGTCCTGCTGCTTTTGCAACTCCTGCAGCTGCTGCTGCTGCTGCCGGCTCATGGAGCTGCCGCCGTTCGCCAGTCGCTGATGCAGCAGCCATTCTGCTATTGTTCTGCGGAGGATTGGTTGCAGTATAGCAATATATAATCTGCATTCTGCTATGCTTGCCAAGATCTCAGTTCAGCCTCACCTGTCCGGCTTGCTCAGCTGAGCTCGCCTCTCATCATCCGGGCAGGTGTACAGCCGCTGGCCATCGCCTGCCAGCAGCTTCAGCCGGCGGAG
This sequence comes from Macrostomum lignano, assembly GCA_002269645.1. Classification (NCBI taxonomy): domain Eukaryota; kingdom Metazoa; phylum Platyhelminthes; family Macrostomidae; genus Macrostomum; species Macrostomum lignano. Next base: position 390 of record NIVC01002181.1, on the reverse strand, counting down.
TCGCAGCAGCTCCGGTGGGGGCGGCGGCTCCTGCAGCCGTGCTGGCCGCTGCTTGGAGCTCCCACCAGCGCTGCCGGCCACCTCAGCGTCCGCCTCTGCTCGTCGCAGCTCAGCCGCCTCTCGACGCTCCTCCGGCGCAGCCGGGCCTCGATGACCGCAGCTGTGTGCAGGGCGCCCGGCTGCTCAGGCTGGCGGCGGCGGTAGCCGCCCGCGATGGCTGCCGCCTGGCTCCGGCGCAGGCCGGGATCCCGCAGAAGGCCGTCGGCTTCGAGTTCAGCGCGGCGGCGGCGAATCTCGCGAGCGGGCCGCCTCCATCGCCCGCCTGTAGGCTCGACGCGGGGCGTCTCCGCGTCTGCCTCCCCAATCGGCGCCTGCGCGGTTGGCGCTTTG
>NIVC01002180.1:0-88450 GCA_002269645.1 Macrostomum lignano | reverse complement strand
AATAATACGTTCCTGGTATTCTTTGCAGTTGCATGTAAAGGAAAAACGTTTTATCTACACCTTAGTAAAATAATTTTGACAGTCCATTTGTATAAGTTTTCTAACAGCTAACATTTGCAATATAGCTTGGAAGTATTTTGGAATAATTTATCATTAGGTGCTCTTTTTAGACAAGTTTATTTTTGAAGCTTTATGATATCATTACCATCAGAATAAAAAATGTACCAATATTTCTAATTCAAAATAAAATTTGAAATAAGCAAGAGTTTCAAATTATAGCAGCTAAAATAGCATTTTGTTTTCCCTAAAAAGAAATCAATATTAAACTCAGTGTATTTAGTTGAAGGGACACTGCATTTTCCTAAAATTGACTTCATAAGGGAATCATGGCAAAACGCAGCAGCAAATTTTATAAATACTAAATGGTAATAAGCGAGTGTGTAACAATTTTAAGCAAAAAGAGCAATTTGTATATTATAAATAAATATATAGTATCAAGAGACTCGTATGTGGTTTGATTTAATCTGAGGCTTAAATTTTGAGAATTTTATGAATTTTTTTATCACATGTAGACAGTTAAAACAGCTTGACTTTTATTTGAATGTTAATGATAAATTCACAGGATTTGTCGCAATTTTAACTTTTGGTCGTATTTTTAATCTTTAATCTGGAAAATTAGTCCAGATTCCTAAAATTTCTTATTTAATTTCTAGCATATCGGTTATTACATTTAAAATACAATTGTTTCAGACTCTTGATGTCAGAAACAGCGGAGGACAGACAGGAGGACAATGATCCTCAGGGCTCAGAGCCCGAAGTTGACGCCGCCGCTGAGCAGGCAGCGGAAGCTCCATCTGATGCGGCCCCGGAAGCGGCCAATTCAGAAAGCGACGCCCCAGCAGACGCAGCCGAGACTTCAGACCAGGCTCAAGCAGAAGAAGTAGAGGTTTCTGAAACAGCCGCAGAAGAAGTAGAGGTTGCCGAAAAAGCTGGCAGTAGAAGAAGAAATCGCTGCTGATGCGAGCGCTAAAAACCCATCTGGCGAAGAAGCAGCGCCAAAGGAAGAGTCGGAAGAAACGTCCGACGAGGCTCCAGCTGAGGAACTGCTGGCCCTGGAGCCGCAGGAGGAGGTCATCGCGGCGAAGCCGAGAGGCAAGCCAAAGCGAGAGTCAGAGGAACCCGCCGAAGAGAGCGCACCGGCGAAGAGGATGCGATGGCCGATGGAACCGAAGCGAAAGCCGAAGGTGAAGGCAAAGTCGAGACTGAGGGCGAGGCCGATGACAAGGCAGAAGGCGAAGCTGAAGGCGAGGGCGAGGCTAAAGGTGAGGCGAAGCTGAAGGCGATGGCGAGGCTAAAGGCGAGGGAAGACTGAAGGCGAGGGCGAGGCTGAAGACGAGGATAAAGAAGTCGAAAAGCCGTCAACGCCAGCCAGGCGCATCCGCCGCGCGACAACGAAGGCGAAGGCGGCGACGAGACAAACTCGGACAACCAGCCGGCCGAGGAGGACAAGCCGGCCATTCCGGCAGATTTTTTCTACGAAGTCGGCGAGTTTATGTCGAAGCCGCGCGTCACGGAGGATTCGGGCCTGCCAGCCGACCTGCTCCAGCTGGTCTACTCCTACGGCTATGACTGCACCAAGCGGGACAATCTGCATATCCTGGACGAGCAGCACGTCTGCTTTGTGGCCGGCAATCTGGTCAAGGTGGTGAATCTGGCCACCAAGCGGCAGACATTTCTGCGCAGCTCTAGCGGCGGCGGTGTCGGCTTTGTGTCGGTGCACCCGACCCGACGGTACCTCGCCGTGGCCGAGAAGGGCGAGGCGCCAAACGTGCTGGTGTACGAATACCCCTCGCTGCGGCTGTACCGTATACTGCGGGGGCACGGAGCGAGCCTACTGCTACTGCAAGTTCGATCCGAGCGGCAAGTACCTGGCCACTGTTGGCTCCGAGCCAGACTTCATGCTCACCATCTGGGACTGGCTCAGCGAGCGAACCGTGCTGCGGTCCAAGGCCTTCTCCCAGGACGTCTACCGGTCTCTTGGTCGCAGGACCTTGAAGGCTTCCTGACCACGGCCGGTACTGGCCACGTCCGATTCTGGAAGATGGCGTCAACCTTCACCGGCTTGAAGCTGCAGGGCGCCATTGGCAAGTTCGGCAAGACTGAGATCTCCGATATTGAAGGCTTTGTTGAATTGCCAGACGGTAAAGTGCTGAGCGGCTGCGAATGGGGCAACATGCTGGTGTGGGACGGCGGCCTCATCAAGGTTGAGATCTCTAAGAAGGGCAAGCGACCGGCGCATAATGGCCCGATTTTTCAGGTGAGTTCCTTTTGTTCATGAGAATTCATTTTGCTTCTTTACAAAGCTCCAAAAGTATTCTTTCATACTTTAATTATAATCAGAGGCACAGAGAGTTACAAGCATGACGAATTCTATCTCGTAACGCAGGTGGTGATGGACGCCGGCGAGCTCATGACTGTCGCATCGACGGCCTGATCCAGACCTGGGACTTCGAGATGATCGACACCGCCGAAGCCGGCGACGAGTCCGGCCTGATCGAGATGGACCCAATGAACGCCTACGAGGTTGGCAACAATGTCCGACTGGCGCACATTGTCAAGCAGGTCACCCCGGCCGATGCCACCACCACCGCCGAGGACGAGGGCTCCAGCGAGTGGCTGGCGCAGGACTCGAACGGCGGCATCTGGCGCCTGGACCTGTCATTCTCACATACTGCCCAGCCGCCCGAGCGCCTTCTGTCTTGCCACGCCGGCGCTATTGCTGGCTGCGCAGCCTCGCCGCTGTCCTACCTGGTTGCCACCCTGGGCGCCGACGGCAGCGTTCGAGTCACGGACTTTGTGGCCAGCGGACCCTGGTTGAGAGCCGATTCAGTGGATCCGGCACCAAGATCCTCTGGGCGCCGCAGACTGTTGACCCCAAAGGTCGGACAATTTTGGCCGGCTTCGCTGACGGAGTGCTCCGGGTGCTCAGCTTCGGCGAGAATCCCGAGACAGATCCGACTAGGAAGGCCAAGCAGGTGGCCGAGCTGACCCTGGTTGATGCGCTCAAGCCGCACACTGGCCGGGTTGTGGACATTGTGCTGGACAAGATGGGCGACATGTTGGTGACCGCTGTGAGTACTGCTAATAGGATTAAGCCTTAGATCCTCAGGGTGCTAGGATTAAGCCTCAGATCCTCAGGCTACTAGGATTAAGCCTCAGATCCTCAGGCTACTAGGATTAAGCCTCAGATCCTCATTGCTACTAGGATTAAGCCTCAGATCCTCAGGCTACTAGGATTAGACCACAGATCCTCAAGCTACTAGGATTAAGCCACAGATCCTTAGGCTACTAGGATTAAGCCTCAGATCCTCAGGCTACTAGGATTAGGCCACAGATCCTCAGGCTACTAGGATTAAGCCTCAGATCCTCAGGCTACTAGGATTAAGCCTCAGATCCTCAGGCTACTAGGATTAAGCCTCAGATCCTCATTGCTACTAGGATTAAGCCTCAGATCCTCAGGCTACTAGGATTAGGCCACAGATCCTCAAGCTACTAGGATTAAGCCACAGATCCTTAGGCTACTAGGATTAAGCCTCAGATCCTCAGGCTACTAGGATTAGGCCACAGATCCTCAGGCTACTAGGATTAAGCCTCAGATCCTCAGGCTACTAGGATTAAGCCTCAGATCCTCAGGCTACTAGGGTTAAGCCTCAGATCCTCAGGCTACTAGGATTAAGCCTCAGATCCTCATTGCTACTAGGATTAAGCCTCAGATCCTCAGGCTACTAGGGTTAAGCCTCAGATCCTCAGGCTACTAGGATTAAGCCTCAGATCCTCAGGCTACTAGGATTAAGCCTCAGATTATTGGCTGTGATGCAATCAATCTCAATGAAAGATTCAATGCTCATGAAACCAACTCACTCGCTGTAGGGTATTGAGCACGAGAGCAGCCACGCCGAGGAGCAGCTGAGCAGCATCTTCTTCTTCTCCGTGTCGGCCAGCAAGTACACTCCGGTCGGCTTCATCCGTTTCCAAGGCTACCCAGCCCAGCTGGCCTGGCTGTCCTCCGGCAGCGACCAGCAGCCCGACCAGGTCCGCGTGTTCTTCACCGACGGCCGAGTCTGCGACTTCGACTGTCCGGACCCGGCCAAAGTGGACGCATCTGTCACCTACGAGCTGGCTGGCTTCGACGTGAAGCAGCGCTTCGCCTTCGCCAGCGTCAAGTCCAAACTGCGCCGAGCCGAGGAGCTGGAGGAGATCCACCGCCTGGAGGCCGAGGAGATGAAGCGGCGTGCCGAGGAGCGAAAGAGGAAGCTGGAACGGGGCCTGCAGACGGAGGAGGAGCAGGCCAAAGAGGTGGAGGACGAGGTGAGTGTGTTGTTGTTTTACACCTGCCGGATTCGTCAGATCGTAAGAAGTTTCTGCAAGCCTATATTGGTCAAGATCGAGAAATTCGAAATAAAGCTACTTATTTATAAGTAGTGCAAATAGATATTTAGAATCGTACCGCAAGCGCAACTGTTGAGAAATAACTTACTAGTACGGTATGTCCTTGATAGTTTAATTATTTAATTATCTTGTACAGATTCTCAAGCATGAAAACTTTATGCGCGCCGCAATTTTAGTCCGTCATTAAGGAATTGGAAACTCGGGAGGCTGTAAAAGTTGTAAGGCTACGAAGAGCTGCAAGCAAAGTCACTCTGTGCGAGTTTTATAAAGAGTGAACTTCAAATTTTGTCACGAATACCTTTTCCAGCTAACGAACCCTTGGCTCAAATCAAGCTGTCACTGTGTGCGCGCTTTTCATCAAATTTATCGTTCATTTTCAGCGATTTTTATAAGACTTACCGACTTGAGGGAAATTAGAGGAAATTAATCAAATACGAAAAGACTGTCGGCTTGAGTACCAAAATGAGAGTCAAAAGTTGGTAAAACGTTGCACTGTTGCACACCTCTATCAAAGACTATTCAAGTAGGACAGGAGACCTCGTTTCTGTCCTGGATATTTTTTATTCTTCGTACATTTGTACATGTCTTGTGCCTGAAAAACCATTAAAATGGCAGGGCTCAACTCATTGGTTTTGATGAATCTATTTTATCACTCTCAGCTGACTGTGCAACAATATGTGTAACAGAGATGATAAAACAGATTCATAAAACCATGGAGTCGAGCTTAGCCATGCATTTTTTATGATGATTTGTAGGTACAGGGAATGTACGTAGAATAAAAAATTAACATTGAATCCTAATTTTCTGAACGAAAAGCTCCTATGAATATCAATAGAGCTATAAGAAAGGCACAACATATCAAAAGATGAGCATTGGGTCTGCCTCCTATCGAAAGCAATAGCAATTTTTGTGCTGAAAAAATGAAAACTTCCTATCTCCGTGGTGTATTTTTTTTTGAAAAAAAACTTGCCTCTAAATTTTTTTCAAGAAACGAGGTTTCCTTTCCTTCTACTTGAGTAGTCCTTGACCTCTACACGTGTGCTCAAAAGTGTTGACTCGACGAGATTCGACGATTCATTCTGTGTTGTATTCTCATGTACTACAGTACTCGTAGCGATGCGCAAAGTCATTAGTAAGCAGGACAGTGCAAATAGGGGATAATGCACAGAATTTGCACTACTTCTCTGATATTTGCTATAGCATTGGAGGTTTAGCATCGAATAATGTTTTTGAGAGTTTAATGATTGTCATAGCACGGAAATCTTAAGTCGGAGATCCTGGGTTCGAGTCCGGAGATGTATACTACTAGGCGCAATGATTTTAGGCGCTACTATAGCAATCTGCACTCTCCGTTGGGGAGGAAACAAAGAAAGGAGATTTTTAATAAGCTACATGTAGCTTTCGACCTTGTACAGTTGCTATTGCATAAACTATGGAAAATGATGTTTAAACCAAAAGCCAACTATTTAGACTAAGATATCAGCATTCCCTGTGAGCTTTGGCATAAAAGCCTCACTTTCAGCCATGGCTTAACCATAATTGTCCCTCTGATCTGCCTTTGGCTAGGCCTCGCCAAAAACTCCCAATTGACCCTTGGAATTTCAGGAAGACCCCCCCTTTTCCATGAGCCACAGCATTTTAGTTATCCCCTAATGAGTCTTGACATCTCATCAAGTAGATAAGTAGTATACTGACCCCTGAGCACACGGAAAGCACACGGGTACGTACAGGTATATGTACAAGAGTGTAGACGCTCATCCACTCTATGCGCATTTGGGTTTGACCTTCATTTGCCCCAATCACCCGACGCAAGAGTCGGATGCAAAACAGACTCGCGTTACGATAGATGCTAAGCAACCCTATAGGAGTCACATATTTCTCGTCATTGCTTTCGGCCAACGCACGAGAAAATCTTACCTAAACTTCACGCTTTGAGAACGAGTACACGTTTGCATAAAAATTTGTCAAAATCTTCTTGCAGGAGAAGGAGATCGCCAAGCGCCGCGCAGAGGAGCAGCAGTGGGAGCCTTATTATCCAGAGGAGCCGTCGCCGATCCTGTGCGGTCTGGTGCCCGACAATCAGCAGAACGCCTTCTGGCTCTCCATGGGCGGCTTCGACTCCGGCTACCTGTACAGGTGCGAGTACCCGGCCGAAGCTCCGAAAGATTTTGAAGCGGCCAAACGCGAGCCGGTGCACAGCGTGACGGTGAAGGACTCGTCAGATGTGCCCGTGTCGGTGATCAGCTTCAGCAAGTCCGGCCGGCGGGCGTACCTCGGCATGCAGGACGGCAGCGTCCGTGTGCAGCTGCTCGACACGCCGTTCGACATCGGCAGCATGACCAGCCAGTGGTGCCTGCCGATGCACGACAACGACTATGGCGCCGTGACCGGCATCTGTCCGAGCCACGACGACGCCTACCTGATCAGCGTTGGCCGGGACGGCAACTATTTTGTGTACAACATCATGCCCGAGGAGGAGATGCAGGTGAGACTATTGTAGCTACGGAAAATCGCATGATCTTTAGCGAATCTTTAGATTTCATCGAGCATCGATGGAAGGAGCTCCCTTCAAAAACCCGAGAACATTTCGCCAACTAAAAGCTACTTATAGTAGTAAGCGATGAAATTATATTTGCTACTAAATAATCCTCATACATTTATCGTCAACAGGAGCGACAGGCTGCCGCGGCCAAAGCCAAAGCCGCGGTGCTGCCATCAGCCAAGCGAATTCAACGCGGCGACGACATTGATGATCCCGGAGCGTACAGCATCGAGGAGGACAAGCAGAAGTCCGAGCATGACCGGCGGGTGAAATTGGCCGAGGAGAAAAAGGCAGGAATTCGTCGGCGTGTTAACGAGCTTCGGGTGGAATTCCGCAAGCTTAAGGAGCTCAACCAGGTGAGTGAAACTGGAAACAGGAGTTTCTCTGTCTTCTGATGACTCTGGACAAGTCGCTTTGCCTCTTGAAACTTTAAACCCTCCTTTGCATCCAGCGACTCTGGACGAGTTGCTCTGTCTCCTGATACCTTCCTCTGCATTTAGTGCATCCAGTGACTCTGGACGAGTTGACCTGTATCCTGATACCTTTCTCTGCATGAAGTGACTCTGGACGAGTTGCTCTGTCTCCTGATACCTTCCTCTGCATGAAGTGACTCTGGACGAGTTGCTCTGTCTCCTGATACCTTCCTCTGCATGAAGTGACTCTGGACGAGTTGCTCTGTCTCCTGATACCTTCCTCTGCATGAAGTGACTCTGGACGAGTTGCTCTGTCTCCTGATACCTTCCTCTGCATGAAGTGACTCTGGACGAGTTGCTCTGTCTCCTGATACCTTCCTCTGCATGAAGTGACTCTGGACGAGTTGCTCTGTCTCCTGATACCTTCCTCTGCATGAAGTGACTCTGGACGAGTTGCTCTGTCTCCTGATACCTTCCTCTGCATGAAGTGACTCTGGACGAGTTGCTCTGTCTCCTGATACCTTCCTCTGCATGAAGTGACTCTGGACGAGTTGCTCTGTCTCCTGATACCTTCCTCTGCATGAAGTGACTCTGGACGAGTTGCTCTGTCTCCTGATACCTTCCTCTGCATGAAGTGACTCTGGACGAGTTGCTCTGTCTCCTGATACCTTCCTCTGCATGAAGTGACTCTGGACGAGTTGCTCTGTCTCCTGATACCTTCCTCTGCATCCAGCGACTATGGACGAGTTGCTCTGTCTCCTGATACCTTTTTCTGTATCCAGTGACTTTGGACGAGTTGCTCTGTCTCCTCATACCTTAGAACGTCCCCTGCATCCAAAGACTGTCAAGTTGGTGCTGCTTTGCTGCAATCCATTCAGAAGATCCCGCAGCAAGCCATATCATAGTTGCTGCTTCCATTTTTAGGCTCTACCAGAACGAATCCAACTTCGCCAACGCGAGTTTGAGATGGTGCCCCAGCTGAAGCTGGACATGCAGGAGCAGCGCAAGCAGAAGGTTCATTTAGTTGAACGCGAACTGGCCTGGGAGTCGGAGCGCTGTCAGATTGCCCTGAATAAGCTGCGCAAGCGATTCCTCGACGAGCTGGAATGCGATCTGGTGGTGGTTCGGGCCATCGAGAGCGACCACGAGGTGGCCTCAATTCGAACATCTAAGCTTAGCGAAGCCTTCAACCGGCTCAAGGAGGAGATGGAAAGAAAGAGGACGCTGGCGAGTCAGAAGGACGCTACTAGGGATGCTACGCTGCTGTCTGCCAGTGAGTTCTCTGGCTGACTTACAGTTTAGGGGAGTGAGCTAGGAGGGCCTGCGCAACCTCAGTGCGTCTAATAGAGTCACCCTGTGCCAATGCTCACTGCTCTGCTCTCTGACCTATGTCCTCTGCCCACTGTCCTCTGCCCTCTGTCCTCTGCCCACTGTCCTCTGCCCACTGTCCTCTGCCCTCTGTCCTCTACCCTCTGTTCTCTACCCTCTGGTCTCTTTTCTCTACCCTATGGTGTCTATCCTCTGGTGTCTACCCTCTGGTGTCTACCCTCTGGTGTCTACCCTCTGGTGTCTACCCTCTGGTGTCTACCCTCTGGTGTCTACCCTCTGGTGTCTACCCTCTGGTGTCTACCCTCTGGTGTCTACCCTCTGGTGTCTACCCTCTGGTGTCTACCCTCTGGTGTCTACCCTCTGGTGTCTACCCTCTGGTGTCTACCCTCTGGTGTCTACCCTCTGGTGTCTACCCTCTGGTGTCTACCCTCTGGTGTCTACCCTCTGGTGTCTACCCTCTGGTGTCTACCCTCTGGTGTCTACCCTCTGGTGTCTACCCTCTGGTGTCTACCCTCTGGTGTCTACCCTCTGGTGTCTACCCTCTGGTGTCTACCCTCTGGTGTCTACCCTCTGGTGTCTACCCTCTGGTGTCTACCCTCTGGTCTCTATCCTCTGGTCTTTACCCTCTGGTCTTTATCCTAATATTATATTACGTTGCAATCAAGCCAATTTACATTTTTTTCTTCACTCTTTTCCATCCAATCTTTCAGATCAACGTAATCAAACTAGTCTTTAAATTGTTTGACTTCATCTAACTAAATATTGCATATGCAGCATTTTAAATTTGCTAATAACAAGTTTACTAACCCAACAAAGTTCTAAACTAAATTTATACCAATTACAAAAAACCAGGTTTTATACAAAAGCTATCGTTTAGAAAATTTCTGATAATTTGATAACCATTAACTAATTATGAGAAATGCATAATGAAAACTTATATCAATAGAGTTGAAGTCTGGCACACCCTTTGGTCACACAAGTTGGCACAAATATTTACTAATCAGATCCAAATTATATTACTAACAGTAGCCGGGTAATGATTAATATGGCAATTCTTTCAGAGCAGAGACTGCAGATTCATCGCGAAGTAATCGCGACTGCGCAGAGTAAGATTTTTCTACAGTATTTGCTTTCATCTGACCGCGGCCTGAGGCAGAGATCTGTCAGTTTTATAAGCTGTTCTATAAAGAAGCACAAACTTGAAGCAGCACCACGGCATGAACTTGTCTTTGAGTTATCGATTTTCTCTTGGCTTTTCCAATCCCTAGCTGAATCCGGCGCACACCAATTCTTAATGCTATTTAATGCACCGTAATACTGCCGCGATTCCTGATTGGCTGGCCGTCGATTTTGGCGCCAGTTCAAATTGAAGTAAAGCTATATCTGCAGATATCGTTTCTGATTTGCACTGCACCACTGATTGCTATCTAGATGCTCGACTATGTATGCAAAAATTTTGAACGAAAAAGCATTTTACATTCTACATTTTGCACCTCGCATGAACTTTTTGATTTGTTATAATTTTCTTTAAACGTAAAAAAAACATTTAAGATTTTGCTTTCCATTCTATAATTGTTCCGCCAGTTGATTTGGCTAATAAAGATTTCAAAATTATAATTATTTAGATTATATTTTTAGGTTTGTGAAGTCAAGTAAGCCTTGACCTTAAATGTTCCCATTCCAAATAATCGCAGAGGAAGTCACATTGGAGGCCTCCGCCGAGAAGGAGGAGGACTCGCCGCTATTCAAGTCCAACTTGAAAGGCGCCCGAGGCGAGAGAATCCTTCGACAGCTGCGCAAAGTGGAGGAGAAGAAGCGCAAGCGAGCTCAGCGCAGGCAGGAGCGCCAGGAGCTGGAGCAGAGCAAACCGTCCGACGATTACGACGATCCCGAGGACGTTCGCGCCATCCAGGAGGCTCGTGACAATATGGGCGATTTTAAACTGAAATCCGCCGGCGATTATGTGGTGCCGCCGCATCTGCGGCTGAGCTCCGATAAGGCCAGGCAGAAACTGATCGACCTGGATGAAAAGGTGGGGTGGCTCTGTGGCCTGGATGGGGGTGGGTGGCTCTGTGGATTGGATGGGGGTTGGGTGCTTCTATGGCCTAGATAGGGGTGGGTGGCTCTGTGGCCTAGATAGGGGTGGATGGCTCTGTGGCCTAGATAGGGGTGGGTTGCTCTGTGGCCTAGATAGGGGTGGGTGGCTCTGTGGCCTAGATAGGGGTGGGTGCCTCTATGGCCTAGATAGGGGTGGGTGGCTCTGTGGCCTAGATAGGGGTGGATGGCTCTGTGGCCTAGATAGGGGTGGGTGGCTCTGTGGCCTAGATAGGGGTGGGTGGCTCTGTGGCCTAGATAGGGGTGGGTGCCTCTATGGCCTAGATAGGGGTGGGTGGCTCTGTGGCCTAGATAGGGGTGGGTGGCTCTGTGGCCTAGATAGGGGTGGGTGACTCTGTGGCCTAGATAGGGGTGGGTGACTCTGTGGCCTAGATAGGGGTGGGTGACTCTGTGGCCTAGATAGGGGTGGGTGGCTCTGTGGCCTGGATAGGGGTGGGTGGCTCTGTGGCCTGGATGAGGGTGGGTGGCTCTGTGGCCTGGATGGGGGTGGGTGACTCTGTGGCCTAGATAGGGGTGGGTGGCTCTGTGGCCTGGATAGGGGTGGGTGGCTCTGTGGCCTGGATGAGGGTGGGTGGCTCTGTGGCCTGGATGGGGGTGGGGGACTCTGTGGCCTAGATGGGTAGGTACATATAGCTGACTGTCTGTGTGGCCTGGAAGAAGCAATGGGTAACGAAAGTACTAAAGAAACTGCATCCATTCAGTTGCAACTTAACACCAACTTATCTAACAAGATAACATGTCTTTACATGTAGTTCCATACTCCGGCTCTTCGGATACACAAAATAGCCCTCGACCTTGAGGGTCAGGTAAATTATAATTACGTCGTGTAAATGCACTTCATCCAAACAAAACTTTCACAGCGGTTCGGCATTCGATTTAGAGAATTCACCATGACAAAAAATGATTGAATTTTTAGCAAGCATATTTTTCGTATTCACTTTTTTCCTACCCTCTTCGACATTAAGATCACACGATGTCGTCTGCATTGAGCACACGTCTCTAATTGAAACTGACATTAGTTTCTAACCAAACCAACATTGACATCACTCAGGCTTACCAGCACAAGTGCGACTTCAACCGGCGTCTTGTTGCCCTACGCGATCGCAAGAAGCAGCTGGTCCAGGAGCTCAACGCCAAGCTGCAACAGCTCGAAGCCATTCAGCTGCGCTTGCGTCCTGACGACCGCAAGCCGCTGCCGCCAAAGCTGACTATGCACTCAACAGAGACTCCGGAGAAGTGAGTTTAGGGCCCGGCGTTGTCATTGTGTAGCATGAAGTAAACACATCCAGCAGGGGCGGATCCAGAGGCGCTTCTGAAGGAATGGCGCCTCAAAAAACAGCATCCCAAAGTCAGCACCTCATAAAAAACAGTATCCCAAGGGTAGCAGCACATAAAAACAGCACCCCCAACGACAGCGCCGCATGATTGTTCATTTTCTGATCAGAACGTCTGAATTTCGCTACTGAGAGTAGAGTACAGCGGACTGAAGCCATATTTTAAACTGGCGTCGCCCGCAGGAAATACGAATACACACAGGAGACTCTGATGGAATTCAAGGCGGAGATGGAGGCCAAAGCGGCGGTTGCGGTCACGGGCGAAGACGATCAAGGCTTTTCGGCGTTTAAAAAGGTTTGAAATTTTTTTTCAAAATTTGATGGTTATTAAATTTTGTGCCACTCGTCAGATTTTAAGCTTAACTTTTGTTTTCTTGCTGACAAACCTTTATTAACACCATTGAATTGCCGTAAGTAAATACTGAGGAGTCCTTTTTAACTTCAATTTCAAATACTATTTGTTTCTAAATTCCAGGATAACGAAAAGGTGATGTGCAAGTTAAGAAATTAGTGCTGTTCAGTAAAGTCACAGTATAACATCACCATGCACATATCTAGTTTAAAGTATTAGTAAATTATAACGAAATGCTCAGAAAAAGTAAATAGCACAAATTAAATACTAATTTGTAAATAATTCTACTTCTATCTATTTAGCTATAAAATACAGAGCTTCTGGCTAAAAATATTTAAGCTGATTCACTTTACGTTTTAGTAAAGCCGGAAATTTCTGGATTTTCCTAATTTACGGATCCTAATATAAACTTACTTTGTGAAGAAGTATTGTCGCTTCTCACAGTAGCCGGATTTTATTAATATTTCTCTTAGTTTTTTATTCCATCGCATTTTTTAAACTAACAACATCAGCAATGCAAATAGAGCTTTAGCTTTGAAAATACATGTGGCTACCTAGCGGAAGTGCGCAAAGTTTTTCGCACAAACTATTTTAATTCTTGAATGTCATGAGACCCGCTATGTGCAAATTGTTCGTTGCAATTATTTGTGTCATGACCGTCATGTAAACCTGTGTATGGCTTGTGCTGCTTGTTACCTGTGTGTTCGCCTTGTTTTAACCTTGCCGGACTGCCTGGCCTATGCTTTTTATACAAGCATTTTAACCTAAAAAAAGCGAAAAATATTGTCGTTTTTAGGCCGCCGCTGCGCGTGCTCGGAAGAAGCGGGTTTGTACTGCTAATTTGAAACCGAACTCGGTGCTGTTGTGAAAACTATGAAAGCTTTGTGGCGCACCATCGCGATTCTGACCACCAAGCACCTGAGGGCTAAAGTTTTGAGCTAGTGTTTCAGTTTTGAAATAAAGCTTTCATTTAAACTCGAACTATTCCAAAACTTTTCTGAGAGTTGATAAATATTTTCTGGTCTATCTTGTTGTGCATCTTCTATGGGGTTGCACTGGATTTTCTGTTGTCTGTCTGAAATGCACACCAGTTTAAAATACGGGGATATTCTTCGTATTTGTATTGTTTATTGACTGTCCTTCTATTTTACTATACGTTTATTTTTCTCAAATCATTTTACAACGAGTGCGCTTTGCAACCTGATAAACAATTGAGATCAAATCGACATCGTCAATCTCAAATCTTGAAGCTGAAAACATAGACCCAATGAAGATTATCCATCTCATAATTGCACTTTAAAGCCAATGTTGACCTAAATTATCCGTCATCAGGCAGCCGGAATCAGCAGCCTAGCGCCGCCAGGTGGCGCTCCGGGCGCCTCCTCGTCGCAGCTGACGGACGCCGCCGACGCCGCCTCGGTAGCTGGCGCCGACAAGTCGACCTCGGCGCTCTCCGAACTGCAATCGGAGCGCCTGGCAGCTGAAAATCTGCGCAATTTGTATGCGCAAAATCAACTGTTGCGCGAATTTCAGTCTGCGGTGCGCAACTTTGATTGCGAAGTTCGCCTGCTTCGGCACGAGAAGTTCGACTTGGACGCCAAGCTAAAGCGGGCCGAACTGCGCCAAATCACCCTGTTTGAGGAGTTTCAGCTGCTGCAGCAGTTCGAGATCTCAGAGAGCACTCTGGCTAACCGGGTGGAGCAGAGGGGCGAGGAAAAGATCGACGTGCAGAATAAGGTGAGGCGCGCTGCGCTATCCATTGGTATGTCTCTGACTGACTGGAGATGTCTCTGACTGACTGGTGATGTCTCTGACTGACCGGCGATGTCTCTGACTGACTGGTGATGTCTCTGACTGACCGGCGATGTCTCTGACTGACCGGCGATGTCTCTGACTGACTGGTGATGTCTCTGACTGATCGGCGATGTCTCTGACTGACCGGCGATGTCTCTGACTGACTGGAGATGTCTCTGACTGATCGGCGATGTCTCTGACTGACCGGCGATGTCTCTGACTGACTGGAGATGTCTCTGACTGACCGGCGATGTCTCTGACTGACTGGAGATGTCTCTGACTGATCGGAGATGTCTCTGACTGACTGGAGATGTCTCTGTCTGACTGCATATGTCTCTGTCTGACTGGAGATGTCTCTGTCTGACTGGAGATGTCTCTGACTGACCGGCGATGTCTCTGACTGACTGGAGATGTCTCTGACTGACTGGAGATGTCTCTGACTGACTGGAGATGTCTCTGTCTGACTGGAGATGTCTCTGTCTGACTGGAGATGTCTCTGTCTGACTGGAGATGTCTCTGACTGACCGGCGATGTCTCTGACTGACTGGAGATGTCTCTGTCTGATTGGAGATGTCTCTGACGTACTAACGATGTCTATAACTTGTGATAGTTGTCTAACTGGCGATGTCTCCGTCTACGAGCGTAACTATTAATGTCTTAACACAACCCCTTGAACAGGTGGTCGAATGCACATCCAAGATTGAATCAAAGAAGAAGGATATCGAGCGAGTGCAAGAGAAAGATCGACTGCTATTCGACACTTTTAAGGAAAGCCTTGGCGAAGGCAACAAGTTCACTGAGTACTTGACTAAAGTCTATCGCAAGCGAATCAAGCGCAAGAAGGTTGAAAAGGAGGGCGAAGGTGAGCGTTTTGTTGTTTTAGCTTTACAGATAACAATTAAAAAACTAAATTAATGTACTATCTATTTTAAGAATTCCTGATAATGGCAAGTTTATTTTTTTACCTGCCGAGTCTGTGCCATGTTTTCGATGGGGGCATTAAGGGTCAGTTAGATGTTAGAGGAGAGTGGCGCCAGAAATAGGGATCGGTGGCGCTAAACCGGGATCGGTGGCGCTAGAATGGGGATCGGTGGCGCCGGAATGGGGATCGGTGGCACCAGAATGGGGATCGGTGGCGCCAGAATGGGTATCGGTGGCGCCAGAAATGGGGATCGGTGGCGCTAGAAATGGAGATCGGTGGCGCCAGAATGGAAATCGGTGGCGCCAGAAATGGGGATCGGTGGTGCCAGAATGGGGATCGGTGGCGCCAGAAATGGGGATCAGTGGCGCCGGAAATGGGGATCGGTGGCGCCAGAATGGGGATCGGTGGCGCCAGAAATGGGGATCGGTGGCGCTAGAAATGGAGATCGGTGGCGCCAGAATGGAAATCGGTGGCGCCAGAAATGGGGATCGGTGGTGCCAGAATGGGGATCGGTGGCGCCAGAAATGGGGATCAGTGGCGCCGGAAATGGGGATCGCTAATGCCAGAAATGGGGATCGGTGGCGCCAGAAATGGGGATCGGTGATGCCAGAAATGGGGATCGGTGGCGCCAGAAATGGGGATCGGTGGCGCCAGAAATGGGGATCGGTGGTGCCAGAAACGAGCATTTGGAGGTTCTGACCAAGTTTCTATCGAAGCTTCAAACCGAGTTAATTAGTTAGTCGATGGGAGCCTACAAGATGATCCCTGAGCACACGAGAAAATTTTCTTATTGCCATGTGTGCACTACGAGTGCGAGCTATAATAGAGAAGTTGTGGACATTGCATGATGAAAGAAAACATTTGCCCAAGCCCCAAAACATATGAAAAGTGTATAAATATTCCAGCAGAGTCAGACAGGCACGATGGAGACGAGATATTCGCTATGGGTAAATTGCGAGCTGTGCATTCCGAGACAAAGTCGGTCACGTGATCAATAGTAGTATATAGAAATTTCACCGCATGAAAAAATCAATTTTCGATTGTCAATGCTTGAAACAAAATTAAATTATTACTCCATTATTTTGATTCCATGAGAGTTTTAGAAGGCGTAAATTTTTGGTGTTTCACTGTGTTTTGCATGCCCGCGCATTTGATTCGCAATTTGCTTGAGTTTTTTGTTATAATCTCAGAAATTCTTAGAAAACCACCGTTAATTAGGCACGGTTTGGCCTAACACTAACCGGATTATGAAATGTTGTAAATCATGTTGTGACATGACGCCGGGTTCAGTTGATCAGCGCAGTAAACAATCGGCACTGCTCAGGTTAAGTTGAATTGGCCGCGGTTAGTACGCAGCGAGTTAAGGCTGCTTGCGACACCGTTCAAAAGTGTCTTTATTATAATTTAATAAAGAATTAGGTTTTTTAAATCTAAGTAACTGCTTTTGTTAATTTTAGCTCGCCGCGAAAGTAAGTAATCGGCAGTCACGTGACTGCAACTATTTTCTCTCTGGAATTTGATGCCAGAGAAATCCGACATGCAGTGCTCTGTCGTCAGTGTCCGTCAGTTCTGTGTGTCTCAAACAGTTCAGATTAAAAACTTAATACTGTCTTCATGTGCGCTTGCATCTTTAAATGTTATTTTATAACGATTGTATCACTTTGGATGTGTTCTTTAAAATACATGTATAAATACCAGAAATGCTCACTGAAATTAACAGTTCCGATTTATAAGTGCGTCACCAAATTGTACAACTGAAATGATCTCACATTATGCAAAAAATGTTTACCAGCGTTAAAAACACTTACAAAGCCTGTTTCTATACGGTTTGATGATTTCTGTAACTATTTCGTCTTTGAACTTTTTTCTTAGAGATACAACTGGATCTGAGATGAAAGGTTTCGCAGAAAACGCAATTTTTGTGTCGTCCGTCAAAACTGTTCCGATTCGATGCCAGCCAGCCAGGCGCTGCTCTGTCGCTGAAGATATTCTTCTTTTAGGTTCTAGTCCACGGATTCTGAAACACTAGATGAGCCGGGCGCTACTTTTGCAATGCAAAGAGAAATCATGCAATGAAAGCTCAGAGTTGGCTCGACTCTGAAATGAAATTGATATTACGCGCAAATTTCCAAGAATAACTCTGAACAGTAGTGTGATAGTAGTGTCATTAGCTAAGTGATCGGCCCATCTAGTGTTTTTTGTATATGTCATTTTAGCAAAATTTGCGTATTTGCGCGTGCGATCTCTCTACTGTTAGTAGGCATATTGCGCAAATTAGCGTATAAATTTATATTCTCCCATCGAAACTGCACTGCACAGACGCCGACGAGGATGACGAATCGGACTCCGATGACGACTCCGACTTTGAGTCCGAGGAGGAGGAGTCCGACGGCGAGGGCGTCCGGTATGACCTGGACATCTGTCCGGCCGGCTGCGATCAGAACCTGTACGACAACACCTGCGCACTGAGGGAGAAGCGACTCGACTTGGAAGAAGAACTCGCCGAGGAGCGCAAAACTATGGAGGCGCTGCGCAAAGAACTCGAAGGATTGCAGAAGAAAGCGCGCGCGGTGGAGACGGCGCTGGCGCAGGCCGAGAAGGAGCTCGAGGCCTTCCAGCTGGAGAAGCAGAGCAAGCTGAACGAGTTGGAGACGGTAGGTAGATTTCTACCTTAAAGTATTGATTTTCAACCTCACTCACTGCCGCTTCCTAGCCCCAACTAGACACCCACCTCAATCCCTTCCAATTCCTAACCCCAACGAGACATCCGCCTCACTCCCTTCCAATTCCTAGCCTCAAATAGGCACCCACCTCACTCCCTGCCGCTTCCTAGCCCCAACGAGACACCCACCTCACTCCCTTCCAATTCCAAACCCCAACGAGACACCCACCTCACTCCCTTCCAATTCCAAACCCCAACTAGACACCCACCTCACTCCCTTCCAATTCCTAACCCCAACGAGACACCCACCTCACTCCCTTCCAATTCCTAACCCCAACGAGACATCCGCCTCACTCCCTTCCAATTCCTAGCCTCAAATAGGCACCCACCTCACTCCCTGCCGGCCTCTAGCCCCAACTAGACACCCACGTCACTCCCTTCCAATTCCAAACCCCAAAAGACTCCCACTTCACTCCCTGTTGATTTCTGACCTAACTTCAAGCCATAAAATTTCTGCATCACTTCGCAGGTTGTAGTATTGCGATTGCACCAGATTCTGCACCACGAGAACGGTCACCTGCCGCAAGATATTTCAAATTGTTTGGTATTTGAACGTTCCGCTTTGCTGCAGCTGAAGCGACGAATTAGCGAGCTGCAGGAGGAGAAGCACCAGCAGAACAAAGAGCAGAAAGATGCCAAGCGGAAGAATATCCAGTTGAACAAAGACCGCAGACTTTATCAGGCGCACATCGACGACATGATGGTCAAATGCGACAAGATGATGGTCGACAAATTTGGCAAAGTGGAGGACATGGAGAAGCTGGAGCAGATTGTCGTTAATCCGAAGATCGAAGAGCTAACAGTGAAGATGTTTGAGCAGCAGGAGAAAATGCTGGACGAGATGAACCAGTGGGATGTAAGTGAATCGAGCAGAAAAAATTACCCCTTATCATCTTTACATGCTTTTCATAATCGTAGGGTTCTCATGATCATAGGGTTCTCATGATCATAGGGTCTCATGATCATAGGGTTCTCATGATCATAGGGTCTCATGATCATAGGGTTCTCATGACCATAGGGTTCTCGTGATCATAGGGCTCTCATGATCATTGGGTTCTCATGCTTGTAGGGTTCTGATGATCATAGGGTTCTCATGATCATTGGGTTCCCATGATCATTGGGTTCTCATGATCATAGGGTTCTTATGATCATAGGGTTCTCATGATCATACGCTTTTCATGATCATAGGGTTCTCGTGATCATAGGGTTCTCATGATTGTAGGGTTCTCATGATTGTAGGGTTCTTATGAACTCATTTTCAGGCTCCTAATATTTAGTCACCTTGAAAACTAGCCCCTATCACCTTATAAACACTGTGCAGGACAAGATCCGCGAGGCCAAGGACCAGCTCATCAGCCAGACGCGGGACAACACGAAGAAGCTCAGCCAGATGCTGATGCTGTACACTGACCAGTTCGAGCTGGAGGAACAGATCGAATCCAGGCAAAAGAATTTGGTAAGCTGAGAACTGGCTGGCGCGTATCATGCTACTTATAGTAAAAATTCCAACATTTCTTCATCCACCAACCATATCGGAAGTAGAGTGCTAGTTTTTAGTAGCTCAATAATTTCGTTCCCATGGCTTATATCAAATTATCAAACTAATTTTGTGTTCGATACCAATTACCGAATTATTTATTAATAATGTCCGAATAATTTGCAGGCAACTCTGCCAATGACATCTGTGGGTTTCTTCTACAGATTTGGCTGATAGCTATTTTGTTTTAATCTTTCCTATCCCAGTTTTTAACTGGAGTTTGTCAGTTCCCCACTTTTTGTTTTGTAACTTTCTGTTTATTAAGACGCTCACCAGAGGTTCATTTTATAACCCTTTTATAAAACTTTTGAGTATTTTTTCAAGCCTCCTCTGAAAGTCAATTTCAAAGAAATTGCATGCATCTGCATTTGATAGAGGATTGTCTTTTGAAATTTTAGTTAGACTGAAATCACTGCTCTGAAATTCGATTGTGAACTTTTTCTGTCTTTCGCGGTTTTACTAGAAATGAATTCCATTTATTAAAAAGTAAAAAATCTAGACTTTGAGATGGCACAGCGCTACCTTCATCCTGAACCTCCCTGATCCTTCAGTTTGGGTGCCACCTACATGTACACCCGCCCTGATCCTTCAGTTTGGGTGCCACCTACATGTACACCCGCCCTGATCCTTCAGTTTGGGTGCCACCTACATGTACACTCGCCCTGATCCTTCAGTTTGGGTGCCACCTACATGCACACCCGCCCTGATCCTTCAGTTTGGGTGCCACCTACATGTACACTCGCCCTGATCCTTCAGTTTGGGTGCCACCTACATGTACACCCGCCCTGATCCTTCAGTTTGGGTGCCACCTACATGTAGACCCGCCCTGATCCTTCAGTTTGGGTGCCACCTACATGTACACCCGCCCTGATCCTTCAGTTTGGGTGCCACCTACATGTACACCCGCCCTGATCCTTCAGTTTGGGTGCCACCTACATGTACACCCGCCCTGATCCTTCAGTTTGGGTGCCACCTACATGTACACTCGCCCTGATCCTTCAGTTTGGGTGCCACCTACATTTACACCCGCCCTGATCCTTCAGTTTGGGTGCCACCTGCATGTACACCCGCCCTGATCCTTCAGTTTGGGTGCCACCTACATGCACACCCGCTCTGATCCTTCAGTTTGGGTGCCACCTACATGTACACCCGCCCTGATCCTTCAGTTTGGGTGCCACCTACATGTACACCCGCCCTGATCCTTCAGTTTGGGTGCCACCTACATGTACACCCGCCCTGATCCTTCAGTTTGGGTGCCACCTACATGTACACCCGCCCTGATCCTTCAGTTTGGGTGCCACCTACATGCACACCCGCCCTGATCCTTCAGTTTGGGTGCCACCTACATGTACACCCGCCCTGATCCTTCAGTTTGGGTGCCACCTACATGTACACTCGCCCTGATCCTTCAGTTTGGGTGCCACCTACATGTACACCTGCCATGATCCTTCAGTTTGGGTGCCACCTACATGCACACCCGCCCTGATCCTTCAGTTTGGGTGCCACCTACATGTACACCCGCCATGATCCTTCAGTTTGGGTGCCACCTACATGCACACCCGCCCTGATCCTTCAGTTTGGGTGCCACCTACATGTACACCCGCCCTGATCCTTCAGTTTGGGTGCCACCTACATGTAGACCCGCCCTGATCCTTCAGCTAAAAGTACATTGGCCTCCCTGCCTAAACCGCTCTGTACTTCTAGTTACAAAACAGTAGTCTATTTGAAGACAGTACTGCAGACTGTTGACTCACATGTGCAACCGTACAAACGCTTGCAGGGCTCCGAGTACCAAGGCGCCAGAGAAGCTGACATCGAGGAGATTGAGAAACTGATGCAGCTGGTGCAGATCCAGGCTCAGGAGCTCAACGCGCTCAAAGAGGAGATCGGAATGCTGTCCCGAAAAGGCGGTCACATCCTGCCGCCCGTGCAGCCACCGATGCAGGGTCCGCTGTAACCCGTGACGCTGTGCTGTTGAATTACAACCGTGTTATTTCATTAATACTAAACCGTTTGTTTGACAGTTTTGACTCCCTTATTTAATTGCTTCAATGAATATGTTTTACGATTCCGAGAACCTTCTGAAATTCTATGAATATTGTGACGCTTAACTTAGCGTTGGACTTAACTTAAACTATATCATAATATCTTCGAAATTTTCAAACAAAAATGTGATTTTCTAATCCCATCCCCCGATCCCCTAAAAACTGAATTTCAATGATTCCCTACTCTAATTTAATTCCCGGCCTAAACCTATGTGAAGATTTCTTCGCTTTAGAGATAAAAATACAAAAAATCACAAAGCACAAAGCAAAACTGCTTATTTTCAAAGTTTTACGCTGTTGTTCGAGTATATTTAAACTTGAATCAATGGATAATTTGACTGCCTACTTATCTAGCATAACAAAGAATCGAAAAAGTCAGGTAAATTTTGGTATCGCAATCTTTTTAAGAGCTTTGTTTAAGCAAGGAAGATAATCGAGTGCAGTTGGTCCTTGTCTGTACTATACTGATACTACTTATTTATCGTGAGTAGTATCGTTTCTCTATATATCAACAAAAATGCATTTGAGTGTAAATTAAAAAACTTCAACAACTGGCCTCCAATCATGCGGACAACTGAAGCAGACGGACCCTGGGCGCTCGGTTTTCTTAGAAATGAGCTGGAGGCCGCGGTAAGGAACGCATATTTGTCGATAGAACGCATAGCGATGAATGGGGTTTCGCCATAGACAATTTCTCGAGAGCTTACGCACTGATTGACGTTCCTTTCTCCCGCCCATTTCTCAGGAAATCGAATTTAGTTGTCCTTGTACTCGTGCTTCAGCTGTCTATGTCTCCAATAGTACATGGCTGTTATTTCAATTGAGAGAATCAGAACTTGTCCATTCCGAGCGAGACCGAGCCAGACAGCTGGGTCGGCAGCAGGACTCGCTCCTCCCCGCCGCCTCGTACCGACTTTTTCCCAGCCGCCGTTGCAGTAGGCGTCGACTTTTTGCCTTTAGCAGCGCCAGTCGCTTTTGGTCGCGCCTTCTTTTTCTGTTGCGACTGTTGCTGTTGCTGCAGAGCGTCCTCTTGAAGATATTGCAGGCTCAGCTGGCTGGAGGCGAGGCAGTTATTTGACAGTCGATTTGGCTGGATGCGTCGATCAGTCGCAGTCTGCTGCTGCTGCTGTAGTTGCTGCTGCTGTTGCTGCGCGGCCAGTTCGCGCAGTTCCCGAGTCTTCCTGCCGGCCTGGCAGTGCGACGCCACGCAGCAGACGTAGATAAACAGCAGCAGGCCGATCAGCAAGGCGAGCAGGCCGTAGTTACGCGCCTCAGTCCAGTCGGTGGCCAGGCCCCATACGGCCACCACGGCCGCAGCAAGAACGGCCCCGCCCAGTAGGCCGAACGCCAGAACGAACAGCAGGGCTCGGCAGGCCGAGACAGAGCAGCGCACGTTCAAGCAGCAGCAATAGTACAGCTGGGTGGGCTTCGGCCTCGGGTCCAGGCACGTGCAATCGATCACAATGTCCGGCACGCAGCTCACTTTGGAGGAGGTGGCCGATTTTGAAGCGGCCGCGGCAGCGAACGCCGGCTCCGAAGCCGCTTCGTTCGACGTCGACGTGCCCGGAGTTGTGACAGCATCGGCTGGCGGGCCGGACTTCATGCTGCGCAGCTCAACGAGTTGTTTGTCGAATTTCTCGCACTGCTCGCAGTCGCTATTCTCGGCCTCGTCAACCGGGAACAGGCTCGATGGGGCCAGGATGATGCTCATGCGTTTGAATCTGGCGAGGCCGTGCGATGGAACAACTATTTATTATTAGATTGCAAAAACTTTCAATCCGAATCTGTTGCAGCAGAACCAACTGACAGCAAGGTGACTCCCAGACTTCTATAAGTGAAAGTTCAGTCCGCTCTGCAGCTGCCCCGTTGGATGTACGTTGACGCGCTTTTTAGCCTATTTGGGCAGGGCGGTCCTGTTTTACTCTCTTCCCTCTATTCCATTTCTAGCGCGAAATTAACCCGAATGTAAGAAAAAAGCGACAGCCCCGTACTTTCGCTCTTCATTTCTTGCTTTCTTTCTTTCTTGCCATCTGGCCGCACCGCACGTACCATGCGTACCATGTGCGCATCTCGTCATGCAGTGAAAGGTTTGTAGGGCTGCCTGCAGGTATAGCTGTGTAGAGCTAAAATTGCGGTGCGTGTGGCCCGAGCGAACCGGATTGAACACGACACCTCTGCATTACCGTTTTTACCCCCCCCCCTAACCTGCATCGCAGGATGTACATCCGGGCCATTTTCGAATCGTCGATCGGCTTCCCGCAGAGCACGCAAAATTCGATGGTGTGACGATCGATTCGAAATCTTTAGAAGTGCTTTATAAAAAATTCCTTTCTGGTATAGTACGGGGTATTTCTATTTCGAATCCCTGAATCTATAAGGATAGCTACTGCTGCATTTAAATCCGAGGGGAAATGCCAGATGTCAGGCCCTCTGCACGCGGTCAGCTGGCCATGCTTCTTGTTGGTGTTGGCTTGCGCTATACTGACTGACGCACAAGGCAGGGCATATAGTGGGATATTACAAAAAATGTCACAGCAATCAACTTCACTGCGCGGTTGATAAGTCTCAGAAGCTAAAGCGAACGGAAAGGAATTCACCATAAAAAATTATACCCAACATTTTGGATGATGCAGAAAGAAGTGGCCCCGATGGAGTCAATATCTTCTTCTTTTTTAGATTACTCAGAACTGCATATTTAACGAGAGTAACACACTAAAAAGTGGGGGTCGAACCTCTCGCAGGCAGACTGAGACGACTGGTTTCTGGCGTGTTTGCCTTCGTCAGTGAGCCACACAGATCGATACGTGTACTACTACTAGTAAAATAATTAAAAGTAGATGGGTCACTTATGCATAGAATGCTTAGTAAAATCGTACAGCTTTCTACTCTCAGTTCAGTTGCAAGATCGAAACACAAGCTATTTATTGAAGTAAATGCACTGAAATCTGAATATGACTTTGCGAAGTTTAGAAGCCAAGCTTCCAGACTTAAAACTATGCAAATATGCTGAGCGGGCCCATACATACATAGTTATTTTTTAAGTACATCTAGCCACAAGCCGTCCTCTAGCTCCCACCACTCGTAGTGTGCAGAGTCGTTTCTTTTTTATGCTGCCGTTTGTTTTTTCACCGGCTACGCCCGATCTTTACGTCGTCCTTTTTTCAAGGGATATTTTTTCGGGCTTACGCGTTAATATTTTACGATTCAAATCTGCCTTCGTCTACTTTTCTCAGTAGTCTTATTTGAATCTCTCCCATAATGAGTACTGCATATGTACATGTATTTGTGCAGCCGTGCCGTTAGGCCTTGCCTCATGTACATGTTACATGCATGCCCGTGTAAAAAATGTAGTACAAAATATACTGTGAAATTTAGGTGTCTTAAAAAGGTTAAAATATTATTGCATGAACGTAATCCTGTTCATGGATTTTTATTTCAAATTAGGAAGTCGTTTTCATGTTAAAGCTAAAGCAACACTGCATATGGGGACCGGAGAGTCATGGTTGAGGTGAGATTTTACATACATGTACAGGTAGTCGAATGATCGTCATCTCAGAATTCGTCATATGATGTTAAGCTGCAAAAGACTATGTATCATTGGTTTTTATTAGTCATCTAAAGACTTTCAGTTCTGTGAACAGCTTGTTGTCATACCATGTACACGAACAGTACCAACACCGGCCCTTTGAACTAGATTTCTTTCTTTCACTTATGTACTTGTGAAGTATGTACAATATTGTTACTTTATGCAGCTTGTGGGCGATTTGGACTGGCGATGAGAAATTCGAATTCGATCATGTATGAGTGGCATACAGTGTATGTTGAATTAAAATAGTAGTACTTCTTTTATGAATAAGAAAATGTGCATAACTGCAGGTCGTGGTCATTGAAAGCACCCTTCATAATTTGCTGAATATATTGTTACGTTATACATAATCTGTTAGTGGTGCAAGGTTAATTTTTTAGTTTTTATTTTTTGTTCATCCTTTACCTCTTAAAAAGATTTGTGAGTTCTGCTTTTAACTTTAAAAACAAAAAATTCCAAGAAATTTTTCGTAATTAACTTTAACTGAATTCCAAATTTCTATTAAATTCGGTATATTTATTTCTCGTGTGAAAGTGACCTACCTCATCAGTCATCATCAGTGATGGCGTCTAGCCTGAGATAAGATAACGAATTCGACTACACCCTTAAAGTCGACTACCCCCTACAAAGTTCTGAAGATGAAGTTGAAACATAACATATTCAAGACCCAAGTTAAGTTATGAGCAATCAAGCCCAAAAATAGGCACAAATACTATGTTGGATTTGATTGTCTGGTAGTATTTCATTGCTAAAAAGTTGCCAAGGCTCAATGAGAAGTGCTAGCCTAATAAGATGCTAAAGAGAAGGGAGCAGTGAGATGCCAAAATTCGACTATTCGAGGAGTACTGAACGTGAAGCCTAGAACCTAACTCTAAAGTTTTAGATACATGCCAAGGATTAGGAAAGTGCCCATTATGTGGCTTGGTCTCATTGTCTGGTCAAACTTTCGATACATTTCTTAGGGCAAGTCAGTATTGCAGATGGGGTGAAATAATATTCAAGACAATCAGGTTAGCTAGTTAGGTAGTAATTAATAAATAAGTTTAGATGAGAGCAAGTCACACAAAGTAATGGAAAGAGTGCAGTGCACACATATGATAAATAGCTAGCAACATGTTTAAAAATTAATATTTTAATAATTGTTTCCTAAACTAGGTTTAATGGGGTTAAGACTGCTAGGAATTTTAGGATAGTTTATTTAATAATTAAAAATCGTATAATAATAAATAATTATATAATTATAACAATCAATATATTATTAATAAAAGACAGTTGTTATTAAGTTTGTGACTATACAAATAGCATTTTTATAGTCAACATATAAAACAAAAATAATTGTATGAAGTAGTGCATTATATTATAATTTTCATTTTATTATACTTTTTTGTCATGATTAAATAATGTGCCTTTTTCATTAACAAAAATATCATATTTGAATTACTGACAAAAAGTTTGTTTAAAAATGTGTGTTCCAAATAAATATTATGCAAATATATTTTGTTTTAAATAGTTTAAAGTTTCATATAAATAGAAGACCAAAAACTGAAAGTGAAACTGAAAAACTGAAACTGCAATCTCAACTATTAACTTCCAATTCGGAAAGGCTACTAATTGAATTCACTTTGGCAATTCAAGAGACTTTATTTATTTTACAAGAGACCCCAAAGTGGGAGAATTAAAACCCTAAAAGTAAGAACCACCTTAGATTAGAATAGTAAATTGCTACAAAGCAGTAAAATTGCTTTAGAGTAGTATAAATGCTTAGAAGCCTATCTTCTCTCTTTTCTTATCTATCCTCTTCCTTCTCTTCTCCCTTCTTTACTCCCTTTTCTCTTCTCTCTCCCCTCTCTCCCCTCTTTTCTCCTCTTCTTTTTCCTCTTTTCTTTTTGCCTTCTCTCTCATCTTGCTTCTTATATCTCCTCTTATAATATTTATCTAAGTTGTAACTAAAGCAAAAAATCTTCAATTCTTACTAAGATCTTTTGTTTCTAATAATGATGGCCTGCTTATTAGTTGGTTTGCAAGAAGCCTCATTTGCAACCTAGCCTCCTTTGATAGTGACAAATGCTAGGCAATTTCCTAGCATTATTAGCATTATTATCCACTCACTCAATGCACTTTATTCACCCCAACTGAGTCCAACTGGAACTGGGTTAACCCTCCATCCCAACCACATATGTGTGTAGTGTCAAAAATGTTGTTTGAGTCCCTGACCCTACAATATAATATATGCATATGTTCTGTTTAAAAACCTACTAATCTATACCTTCCTATAGTCATATCCATAGCAACAGTGGAACTCTATTATTTATAGATGTTAGACTAGACCACCATAAAATATTTAAAAAACTATACAGTTGATAGTTGAACTGATAAAAGTATAGAGTATTATTTCTTAGCATATAAGCATTTTTATGCTTTACTGTAAAAATAATAGAGTAGTATATATATTATTTAATACTAAATAAACTTTAAATCGACACCAGCTATACTAGCAATAGAAGCTTATAAAGGGAAAATCTAGTGAATAATAAAACCACTGTGCACGTTTTTTTAATAACTTGTCATAATACAAAAGGCATTTTGTGTCTGTTGCAGACTCTTGGCCAACAGAAAGAACTGGCAGCGCCATCAGGGAAATTGGCGACGGCCGGCGCCAAAGAATCCGGCCACAGTCTCTACTGGACAGCCGCTCTGCAGGGCTGCCTGGAGCGAGTGAACCACGCTGCCGTCCTCATCAACTCATTCGTATATTCATTTGGCGGCTTCTCTGGCAATCGGGCGCACTATCTTCGCCAATTGCGTCGAATTGATGTACAGTGCCTGAATGTGCGCAGCCTGCGCTGGACAGACGTCACTCATTCGACGCGTTGCTATGCTGCCGATCAACCCGAGGTTGACCAGCCGGACAAGCCGCTGCTGCGCTACGGTCACACTGTTGTACAATTCGATGGCTGCGCATACATGTTTGGCGGCCGCAACGACAGGCTGGTGGCGCCGCCCCAGGTGTGCCAGTTCGACCCCATATCGCTGGCCTGGACTATTCACAGCGGCTCCGGCCAGGTGCCACCTAGTCGGGACGGCCACTCCGCCTGCGTGGTTGACAATCGGATGTTCATATTTGGCGGCTTCACTGCCGCGGAGGAATACGAAAACCAGGTTTATTGTTGCGATTTGATTAATCTGCAGTGGACTAGGATTCGAGCCGTGCTAGTGAGTGTTGCCTTTGTTGGTTATCTAAAGGTGGCGTTCATGCCCTCATGCGCTCATATTCTCATACCCTCATTCCCTCTTACCCTCATGCCCTCATATTCTCATACCCTCCCTCATGCCCTCGTGCCTTCATATCCTCATGCCCTCATACCGTCATACCATCGTCCCTCATGCCCTCATGCCCTCATGCCCTCATATTCTCATACCCTCATGCCCTCATATTCTCATACCCTCATGCCCTCATATTCTCATACCCTCATGCCCTCATTCTCATGCCCTCATGCCCTCATATTCTCATACCCTCATGCCCTCATATTCTCATACCCTCATGCCCTCATATTCTCATACCCTCACCCTCGTGCCTTCATATCCTCATGCCTTCATACCGTCATACCCTCGTCCCTCATGCCCTCATGCCCTCATATTCTCATATCCTCATGCCCTCATACCCTCATATTCTCATGTCCTCATGCCCTCATGCCATTATACCCTCATGCCCTCATGCCATTATACCCTCATGCCCTCATGCCATTATACCCTCATGCCCTCTTACCCTCATGCCCTCATTCTCTCATAACGTCACCCTCATGTCCTCATGCCCTCATACCGTCATGCCCGCAGAGCGGAATTCCCGAGGCCCCGTCGCCCCGCGACTTCAGCTGCTGCATAGCCTGGCGGCGCGGCTTCTTTCTGTGGGGCGGCCGCAGCGACGCAGCCGGTCACGTGTTCTCAGGCGAGTCCTGCTACGATTCCAGCATTTATTATTTCGACGCCGACTCTCAATCGTGGAGTCTCCGAGCTAGACTGGACAATGTTCAGGGCAGACGGTCTGGTACAATGTTCCGCTTAGGCGAACGAATCTACTTTGGGTTCGGTTTTAACGACCTGCGAATCAGACATGAGGACGGGCATCTCAACGATCTGTGGTGCTTGGATCCGTGCAGCGGCTCGGTGACTCGGGCTGAGCCCTGCTCCGCATTCTATCGCGGCCCGTGCCCCAGAAGGCGGCTAGTAGCCGTGCCAGTGTCCAACAGTCGGGTGATCCTGTTCGGCGGCACCTGCCGTTTCGTTCGGTACAGCTTCCAGCCGGCGCTTCCGGCGGCCGAGTTTCAGCGACTGTACGCCCCGCTCCTGGCCAGGCTGCCGGCCCTGCGAGCCTCGGTTGACGACTCCGATAGCGAGGCCGATCCGGCCGATGATGTCGAGCGTCAGGAGTCTGGGCCGCAACCGCCAGACGATGTTGAGCCTCTTGAACAGCTGGAAGAGGAACCTGACGATTCCATTATGGGATTAAAAGACCTCTCCGATATGTTCGTTCTGGAGGCCCTGCCCAGTCTGCAGACTCTCTGCGCACTGGCAGTGGTCCGCTGGCGACTGCCTCTAGGACAGCTGCCTGTGCTGCTTCAGTGAGTTTGCTCATTCGCTTTGTTAATTAAATCGCCTAACAGGTCCCAGTCCGCTCACTCTGTCAGGTCCCAGTCCGCTCACTCTGTCAGGTCCCAGTCCGCTCACTCTGTCAGGTCCCAGTCCGCTCACTCTAACAGGTCCCAGTCCGCTCACTCTGTCAGGTCCCAGTCCGCTCACTCTGTCAGGTCCCAGTCCACTCACTCTGTCAGGTCCCAGTCCGCTCACTCTGTCAGGTCCCAGTCCACTCACTCTGTCAGGTCCCAGTCCACTCACTCTGTCAGGTCCCAGTCCGCTCACTCTGTCAGGTCCCAGTCATTAAAGTCATTAAGTCATCAATGGTACTAGCATTATAAATAATCTATAAAGATAACACTGAAAACTTTTTCTCCACCGATTTCAGAGAGGACGTATTGCGAAGATTTCTGCCCAACGTTTTGTCACCGCCGTGACGATAGAAATCTAGCAGCTGTAGCAGCCCAATCTTAGCACAGCCAGCCAACCCAGTTGTCAATCCAGTTATTAAGTATTAGAATTACTGTTCATTCGTTGCAGATTGTTTAAAGTTTGCCTTTAGCTTCTTTTTGCGAATTGCTTAATATTATATATTATCAACTGTCTTTGTTTAACTTTGTAGAACTTTTTTGCTCTGTTAGAAATCCCCAGCACACTTTGGTTTATTGAGTACTTGTTGTGCCCTTATACCGTAGCTTTTTTAAATTGTTTGTTCATTTATTAGCTTTGAAAACAATTGCAGTCTTATTGCATACCCAATACATCATTTCTGTCCTGCTGCCTACTCTCAGATATTGCTTATTTATCAGAACTTTGTGTCAGTTGATTTAATTTACTAGTTTTTTTTCCGCTGTGATTGAATTTCTGCATTGCAATGTTTATTTAGTAATGTGCAGCCAAATATTACAGATTTGTGTCTTTATATTGCCTTGAAGAACTTTGGGGGTCAATCACCTAGATCCCCAGTTGCTGGATCAACTCTCAGGTCCTCATTCCTCAGTTGTTTGTCCATTCTCCCAGATCCTCAGCTGTTCGACCAGTCTCCCAGATCCTCAGCTGCTGGGTCAGCTCTCAGATCTTCAGTTGCTGGGTCAGCTCTCAGATCTTCAGTTGCTGGGTCAGCTCTCAAATCCTCATTCCTCAGTTGTTGGTCCAGTCTCCCAGATCCTCAGCTGCTGGGCCAGCCTCCCAGATCATCAGTTGCTGGGCCAGTTTCCCAGATCCTCAGTTGCTGGGCCAGTTTCCCAGATCCTCAGTTGCTGGGCCAGTCTCCCAGATCCTCAGCTGCTGGGCCAGCCTCCCAGATCCTCAGCTGCTGGGCCAGTTTCCCAGATCCTCAGCTGCTGGGCCAGTTTCCCAGATCCTCAGCTGCTGGGCCAGTTTCCCAGATCCTCAGCTGCTGGGCCAGTTTCCCAGATCATCAGTTGCTGGGCCAGTTTTCCAGATCCTCAGCTGCTGGGCCAGTTTCCCAGATCCTCAGTTGCTGGGCCAGCCTCCCAGATCCCCAGCTGCTGGGCCAGCTTCCCAGATCCTCAGTTGCTGGGCCAGCCTCCCAGATCCTCAGCTGCTAGGCCAGTCTCCAAGATCCTCAGCTGCTGGGCCAGCCTCCCAGATGCTGAATCTGTTAAGCGAAGGCGAGGTCCTTCGCCAATTTGTCAGTAGACCGAATTGATGAGCGCAAAAGGCTATGTTTCTAAAACTGATGCGGCCTATTTTGAGTTTTTGCTCATCTTCCTTTGTTTTATAAAATTGTGTCCCAGCCTGGCAACTAATGAAAACAGTTTGCTACATGAAGTTGCTTTAATTTTGCTTTGCCACCTCTACTTCCTGTTGATTGCTTTGCTGCTTGTGTACAGAAGAAGTTGACGCTGCTGCCCAATATAATCAGTGAGCAGCCTTATTTGTATTGTTTCTATTATTATTATTACTGTTTTATTGATTTTTATTAAACCAAAACTTGCAATTTCAGCGCGCTGATCATGTAGCATTGTAAAAACTGAAATATTAGCTTCAGCATTATTTTCATATTGTTTTACTATTAGTAAGGCTTCAAGAAAATGTCTGAATATTGTTCTGCTTTTCTGTTCCAATTCCTATAGTTTAAGTACACGCCAGCTTGTCGAGGTTGTGCTGTGCGGTTTAACTATCGAGAAATGAAGGAATACCCAATAAGTTTGCTTTGAGTTATTCAAATTGAAAAAAGTAGCAACTATTTATCTGGTTAATTTTGAAACGTTTTCTTGTACACAATGTTTTTTAGATCTAGCAGTTCTAGCTTCTCTAACGATTAGAAATTATAAATAATACGTGTTATATTTTAAATTGCATATATTTATGAGCAGAGATGCAGAGGGATTATTACTCAAACTAAAGCCGTGCTTGAACTCGGAGAATTCTAACCAATTATTAACAGGCAAGATCTTACATTTGCATGCTGATTGCTAATACGGGGTATCCGGCCCCTCTCCTTAACTCTGGCGCAAGAGAACTAAGGCAAGAGAGAGAGAGCGAGGCGTTGCCATGCCAACCAAAACCAGCGTCTGGCGGCGGCGATCTTCGTCCTATTCGGACATCGGAGAATCGGACATGAGTCAGCCGGCCGCGGCATTGGATGTCGGACAAGGGCGGCTGCCGTTCATGTCCAGTGAGTTTTTGCCTATTTATACATTGCTTAGGGAGGGGTATTGCTCTTTTGGGGCCAGAGGACCCGGGCTCGAATCTGTGTTAAACCGCTAGCTGACTGGCGGGTGTCCATGTCAGGCGTAATTAAAAAATTTTGGCAGTTTTATACTACTCACAGCTTGCAGGTCCCAAAAGTAGTATGCAAGAGTATACGTATTTAAGTGTATATCATCTGCAGTGAGTTCTATCTGTGAGGACAATGAAGGTCAAATCCCTCTGAAAAGCAAAGTGTGTACAAGTGTATTAGTGTTCGGTAAAACCTTGCTCAGTGTCTGATCTCTGTTAATGCTGAGCACGGCTGCACCCTCTGTTCTCAATCTATCTGGTATAGCTAGTCATTTGCTTTGATAAGCCGCATTCCTCCTCGCTTCTTCCCCTCAAAAAATTGTTCTCCCAAAAATGGGGATATCTCCCTATGCCAGAGAGGGGAGCATTGTTTGCTCTACATTTTAGCTGTGAGAGAGAGAGACGATGGACTCCAGCGCCATAGGGATTTTATGGCTATGCGTTTTTTATTTAATCCGATATCTTTGCAAAATCATAATCCAACAATGAGGATTTCCTTGCTTTATTGTGCAGCGCTGAGCAGTGTTTTGGCACAGTTTTCTGCTGCAGTTTCTATTGTATCTTTTATTGCTCTGTCTGTGCCGCCTGTCTTTCAGATCTCACGCAGAATATTCGCGTACTTGTTTATTCTTTTTTTAATTGCTTAAACTGGCCTGCGTATCACGTTTAGACATTGGAAAACACGTCTCTCTAATTCCTCTGCATCCCAATAGAAATCCTCAAAGATCCCAACTCTTCCACATCTCTAGAAATCCTCAAAGATCCCAACTCTTCCACATCTCTAGAAATCCTCAAAGATCCCAACTCTTCCACATCTCTAGAAATCCTCAAAGATCCCAACTCTTCCACATCTCTAGAAATCCTCAAAGATCCCAACTCTTCCACATCTCTAGAAATCCTCAAAGATCCCAACTCTTCCACATCTCTAGAAATCCTCAAAGATCCCAACTCTTCCACATCTCTAGAAATCCTCAAAGATCCCAACTCTTCCACATCTCTAGAAATCCTCAAAGATCCCAACTCTTCCACATCTCTAGAAATCCTCAAAGATCCCAACTCTTCCACATCTCTAGAAATCCTCAAAGATCCCAACTCTTCCACATCTCTAGAAATCCTCAAAGATCCCAACTCTTAGAAATCCCCAAAGATCTCAACTCTTAGAAATCCCCAAAGATCTCAACTCTTAGAAATCCTCAAAGATCCCAACTCTTAGAAAATCCTCAAAGATCCCAGCTCTTAGAAATCCTCAAAGATCCCAACTCTTAGAAATCCTCAAAGATCCCAACTCTTAGAAATCCTCAAAGATCTCAACTCTTAGAAATCCTCAAAGATCTCAACTCTTAGAAATCCTCAAAGATCCCAACTCTTAAAAATCAACTCTTAGAAAATCCTCAAAGATCCCAACTCTTAGAAAATCCTCGAAGATCCCAACTCTTAGAAATCCTCGAAGATCCCAGCTCTTAGAAATCCTCAAAGATCCCAACTCTTAAAAATCAACTCTTAGAAAATCCTCAAAGATCCCAACTCTTAGAAATCCTCAAAGATCTCAACTCTTAAAAATCAACTCTTAGAAAATCCTCAAAGGTCCCAACTCTTAGAAATCCTCAAAGATCCCAACTCTTAAAAATCAACTCTTAGAAATCCTCAAAGATCTCAACTCTTAAAAATCAACTCTTAGAAATCCTCAAAGATCTCAACTCTTAAAAATCAACTCTTAGAAATCCTCAAAGATCTCAACTCTTAGAAATCCTCAAAGATCCCAACTCTTAGAAATCCTCAAAGATCTCAACTCTTAGAAATCCTCAAAGATCCCAACTCTTAGAAAATCCTCAAAGATCCCAGCTCTTAGAAATCCTCAAAGATCCCAACTCTTAGAAATCCTCAAAGATCCCAACTCTTAGAAATCCTCAAAGATCTCAACTCTTAGAAATCCTCAAAGATCCCAACTCTTAGAAATCCTCAAAGATCCCAGCTCTTAGAAATCCTCAAAGATCCCAACTCTTAAAAATCAACTCTTAGAAAATCCTCAAAGATCCCAACTCTTAGAAATCCTCAAAGATCTCAACTCTTAAAAATCAACTCTTAGAAAATCCTCAAAGATCCCAACTCTTAGAAATCCTCAAAGATCCCAACTCTTAAAAATCAACTCTTAGAAAATCCTCAAAGATCCCAACTCTTAGAAATCCTCAAAGATCTCAACTCTTAAAAATCAACTCTTAGAAAATCCTCAAAGATCCCAACTCTTAGAAATCCTCAAAGATCCCAACTCTTAAAAATCAACTCTTAGAAATCCTCAAAGATCTCAACTCTTAAAAATCAACTCTTAGAAATCCTCAAAGATCTCAACTTTTAAAAATCAACTCTTAGAAATCCTCAAAGATCTCAACTCTTAGAAATCGTCAAAGATCCCAACTCTTAGAAATCAACTCTTAGAAATCCTCAAAGATCCCAGCTCTTAGAAATCCTCAAAGATCCCAACTCTTAAAAATCAACTCTTAGAAATCCTCAAAGATCCCAACTCTTAGAAATCCTCAAAGATCTCAACTCTTAGAAATCCTCAAAGATCCCAACTCTTAGAAAATCCTCAAAGATCCCAGCTCTTAGAAATCCTCAAAGATCCCAACTCTTAAAAATCAACTCTTAGAAAATCCTCAAAGATCCCAACTCTTAGAAAATCCTCGAAGATCCCAACTCTTAGAAATCCTCGAAGATCCCAACTCTTAGAAATCCTCGAAGATCCCAACTCTTAAAAATCAACTCTTAGAAATCCTCAAAGATCCCAGCTCTTAGAAATCCTCAAAGATCCCAACTCTTAGAAATCCTCGAAGATCCCAACTCTTAGAAATCCTCGAAGATCCCAACTCTTAAAAATCAACTCTTAGAAATCCTCAAAGATCCCAGCTCTTAGAAATCCTCAAAGATCCCAACTCTTAAAAATCAACTCTTAGAAAATCCTCAAAGATCCCAACTCTTAGAAAATCCTCAAAGATCCCAGCTCTTAGAAAATCCTCAAAGATCCCAACTCTTAGAAATCCTCGAAGATCCCAACTCTTAGAAATCCTCGAAGATCCCAACTCTTAGAAATTCTCGAAGATCCCAACTCCTCCGCATCCCGAGAAATCCTTACAAGTGCAGATGAGCTCAAATGTCTTGTCAAATAAGAATCGAGCTGGGCCGTGGCCAATCATCACTGAGCGGATCCTCTGTGTCATGCACTTGCAAATTTTACAAGTACTAGACCCATGTCAATTCCATTTTTTCAATCCAACGCAGTGCTTTTCTCGAAGAAACCGAACAGCAGCAGTGGCGGTAAGCAGCCAGCGGCGGAATCTTCTGCAGCAGAAGAGAACAGCAATAAGCAACAGGAACAGAAAGAGAAGAAAAACAAGAAAAAGCTGCGCAAGCAGCAGCAGCAGCAGCAGCAGATTTTGCAACACTCAATTGCGCAGGACGATTTACTGGGCTGCAGGGAGTCGCACGAGAATTTTTATAGTAGCGTGCCCAGAAGCATTAAACTAACACTGGAGGTAACTCCTGCGACCAATGCCTTCTAAATTATGCTTACTTATTATATGCACTGCTGTTGAGTGTCGTCAGGTATCATTAAATATAGGAGTTAAACCCTTCTGGCAATTAGCCCTCTTCACCAAAATTCCTCTGTAACACCCAAGAATCGCCTTCTGTAACACTCAAGAATCGCCCTCTATAACACCCAAAAATCGCCTTCTGTAACGATTCTCTCGAAGAGAAGAATCGCCTTCTGTAACACTCAAGAATCGCCCTCTGTAACACCCAAGAATCGCCCTCTATAACACCCAAAAATCGCCCTCTGTAACACCTAAGAATCGCCCTCTGTAACACCTAAGAATCGCCCTCTATAACACCCAAAAATCGCCCTCTGTAACACCTAAGAATCGCCCTCTATAACACCCAAAAATCGCTCTCTGTAACACCCATGAATCGCCCTCTGTAGCACCCAAAAACCGAAAATTCCTTAAAATTCCCTGCTTGTATACTACTTACACTATTCTTCTAAATCAGTAGTACAATTCCAAAACATCTAAACACCCAATGCTTGCTTAGCCCTACTTTAGCGGCAAGCGTCGATTGCAGCATCGACGTCGGCATCATCGTCGTGTTGAAGATGACGAGACGGCGGCTGCAACTGGCGTCGCGAGTTCGATTCTCCAACAGGAAAACTCGGAGCAGCAATCGTCAATCGAGCAGCAGCAGCAGCAGAAGCAACAGAAGCAGCAGGAACCCGAAGCCGAATGGTCCGTCACGCTATACGATTTTGATGGACGGGGCAAGTTCACTAAGGAGGTGAGTATGAGGCAGCGGCACAGAGTGTGTAGCTTAATTATGTCTTAGTAGTATGCATTCGTTTTAAAGTCCTTTTCTCGCTACTAAGTCAGTAGGCAATGCCGGTCTGTTACAATAAGCAAACTAGTCCTGTGAATATTGTTGAACTTCAATCCCCCTCTCCGCCGCGTAGGACCTGACCGCCCTGATGCGCTCCTTGTCTGACATCATCCAGCGCTCAGTCGGCTCCGGTGGCAGCGGCGGCGGCGGTGGCGTCAGCGGCTCCTCGTCGCTCTGCTTGAAGCTGACTTTCTCCCCGGTGCCGCCGGCTGAACCGGCTGGCAATGAAGGCGGCTCGTCGGCTGCCGCCGCCGCCGACACAGCCGCCGGCCCGGCCAGCGCCACCGTCTGTTTCCCGCTGCCTGGCCGGCGCTCTGCCGCTTTCCTTCGCAGGCGCCATCGCAGCCAATCTGGCCGACGGTTGTCCTCGCCAACTCCGCCTCCGCCGCCGCCGCCGCCGACTGAGCAGCCGGAGCCGCCGACAAATCCGCCGCTGCCAGTACCGTCTGGTCGAAGCCGCAGGCGCCGGCACGCCACCAAGCAGCAGCAGCAGCAGCAGCAGTCTGATCCGTCGTTCGCTCGGCGATCCGGTTCTCAGCCGCCGCCTCCGCCGCGTTCAACTCTCGGCGGAAGCCACTGGCGGCATCTGGAGGCGATGCAGCTGGTGGCCGAGTGGCTGCACAGTGAACCGCTTCATCATACGGCCGTTCCAGCTGCCGCCGCCGCCGCCTCCGCCGCCCCTGCAACCACCGAGGGTGAAGTGAAACGCTGCATTCACAGGCACCATCATCACTTCCATTATCACCTGTACCATGACTGAGGTTAACTATTAGTATATGGTGCAATTGGGTCATACATTTAACTGGGTGCGAATTCATTTTTCCAATTATCCTCCAATCAAATTTGAGGTCTGTTTTTGTTATTTTTTGTCCTTTTTTCAAAGAAACGTTCAACAAAAAGTTATCCTGCATCCTGGTTGTTTTTTTTCAAGTTTTCTACTCATAGTAGCAGCAGGCATCGGATTTGCTGGCACCCGATTTTGGCGTGCAATACGCTGCCTTATGTAATATATATTTAATCTAATGCATGCGAACTCGCGATTGCGCCATATCTAAGAAAATTCTCATGTACAGTTTATTTATTTGAATTTTAAATATTAATTATGAATTCTGTACAAAAAAACTTATTTAAAAAAATATAATTGATTCGGTCTATATAGCGTTTAAAATCTGACATCAACCTGATCTTCAAGACTCTTTTTTAGCAATACTCTACTAACAGTAATATGTAGTTCTTTGAATCTACTTTCTTCGTTAGCCACCTAAAGTGCTAATGTTTAAGTTTTCAAGCTTTCTTAAAGATTAGCTTTAGAAAGAAACTTTGCGACATCTTGTGTGTTACACTTGTTTTTTGAGCATTTTGTGTCTGCCACACTCTCTCCGTTTGATCTGGTTCTGAACTCTCAATTTGCCTTACATTTGTTTTTTTCGACTTTTAAAAACAATAATTATATGTATTTACTCATTGACCTGTTGGCTATAACACCCTTATACAGCCCTGTATGAATTTATAAATACTCATCGTACAAACGAAAGTGCCTACTTTTGCACCCAGTAGTTGATGCTGAACATTTTACTGATTTAGAAGGCGTATGTATACATATTGATTAACTTTTAAATAAATATACACTGATCTGAAATTTGTGCAAGACTGCTCATTTTTTAATTGTTTGTCCACTTCAATCTTGGTTGCTGATGCTTTTCTAAAGCTGCTAAAATTCTGTTTTATGAGTAACCTGTTTCTTTTCTTTTTTTATCTGGTACTTATTTCTGTCTATAGATCTTTAGATCTGTCACTTCTTTCCGTCTATAGTTCCTCAGATCTGTCACTTATTTTCGTCTATAGATCCTCAGGTCTGTCACACTTATTTTCGTCTATAGATCCTCAGGTCTGTCACACTTATTTTCGTCTATAGACCCTTAGATCTGTCACTTATTTCTGTCTATAGATCCTTAGATCTGTCACTTATTTCTGTCTATAGATCCTCAGATCTGTCACTTATTTTCGTTTATAGATCCTCAGATCTGTCACTTATTTCCGTCTACAGATCCTCAGGTCTGTCACTTATTTTCGTCTATAGATCCTTAGATCTGTCACTTATTTTCGTCTACAGATACTTAGATCTGTCCTTATTTCTGTTTATAGATCCTCAGATCTCACTTATTTCCGTCTATGGATCCTCAGATCTGTCGTCTATAGATCCTTAGATCTGTCACATTTTTGTCTACAGATACTTAGATCCGTCACATTTTTGTCTACAGATACTTAGATCTGTCACTTATTTTCGTCTATAGATCCTCAGATCTGTCACTTATTTTCGTCTATAGATCCTCAGATCTGTCACTTATTTTTGTCTATAGATGCTTTAATTCCGTCTATAGATCCATCCACCCTTCCATTAGTCTAGTGATTAGTTCACTAAAACTGCCTTGGATGCACTGAGCCCCTTATTAGTTTGGTCAGCCGCAAGCGAGCCAACTCAGCTCCATCGCCAGAACAAAGTCATTTAGATTTCCTCTCCCACGGGTTGCGCGGCTGATTATTTCACTAGCAGTCGAAATTAGCGCTAAAACCGAGAGGATTCTATACTAGGCTTAACTCTCTTCCTGCACTTGGCACAATAATTGGCCCCATTATCCCGCAGTGCTCAGACTCGAGTCCAAAATCTGGGACAGCCGAGTGAGGGAGAGGGGGTGTGAGTGTGAGGCGATGTTGGATAGCATTGATTTGGGATTCTGGGGGAAAACAATTTCACAAGCTCCCACTTCCGGGGCTTGCGGTCGGAGTCCCTGATTCCCGCTCTCCCAGCTCAGCCGGGACGTCGGAAGCGGATAACATAATTCTACGCATCCCCCCGTCTGCTTTCCCCATATTTTTCAGGAAGCTGTTTGACGAAATGAAGAGTTGCGAGAAATTTTCGGTTGCTTTTTCAAACTGCATTGATTTGCTATTCATATACTGGCCGTTAGGGTTAACAACTTCTAAGCTTGTGGAGTCCGAGCCATGCAGATCTAATAGATCTAAGGGATTTCAGATTCCGCATCTATATGGATGTCAGATGCCTCATCTATAGAGATGTCAGATGCCTCATCTATAGAGATGTCAGATGCCTCATCTAAATGGATGTCAGATGCCTCATCTATAGAGATGTCAGATGCCTCATCTAAATGGATGTCAGATGCCTCATCTATAGAGATGTTAGATTCCCCATCTATAGGGATGTCAAATGTCTCATCTATATGGATGTCAAATGCCTCGTCTATAGGGATGTCAAATGCCTCGTCTATAGGGATGTCAGATGCCTCATCTTTAGGGATGTCAGATGCCTCATCTATAGGGATGTCAGATGCCTCATCTTTAGAGATGTTAGATGCCTCATCCATAGGGAGCTATATGGTTTAAATTGCCTCAGCTTGGGATTTCAAATAATGAATGTCCCAGTATTGTACTCTATTAATGTGGCAATCATTGCAATTGTATAATAATATACTTTCCTTAAAGGCAACAACCCGCCATCTCTATGAATATAATATTTATGGTCACTAGGGCGCGTCAAGCCAGCGTCTGACACGCGGATAGGGACAGCTTTTGTGCAAGTTTCATCAACTGGAACAACTGGCACACGGGGAGAGGCGTTGGCGGTAACAAAAATTTGAAACACACACACCGCAGCGACAGCCTGACAAAGGCGACAAAAACACGCTTCAAGCGCAGCAAAACAAAGACGGACAAGCGCTTGGAAAAGTTAATTATTTGCCTTTTCAAGCCTGAATTTTGGTACGCTACTGTTGGGGGGGGGGGGCTAAAACAAATGCAAATATGTGGCGCAATTAACTTTCACGCGGCGATCTGCAGACACACAGAGAGAGAGACAGCTGCAGTTGCCCCCCCCCCCCGGCCTCGCCTGTAATTGATAGTGACAGGGACGGCGCATCCTCTCGACCCCGAGCGGCCCCCGCAATCAAACAAACACTGGACGGAATAATTATTAGAATCGGGGCTTAAGCTCGGAAGACCGAACTAAAAAATTAGAAAGAGAAGGTAGGGCGAGGCGGCGATTCCAGTTGGCCCTGTCTACCTGGCTGGGCGCCGCGTAAATCAGTCACTAATGAGTTTGAGCCACCCCCGGGCCCACCCCGCGCCAGCTGACGTTACTTCAAGGGCGCCCGTCCGTCATAGTGGAATGGAGGGCAGGCCAAAATAATTCGTCAGCAAAGGCTTCAGCTGGCGCTGCGCCTCGCCTATTTGCTTGGTCGCTTGGCAACGCACATGGAGAGCTAAGCCAGGCTAATTTAAGATGGGAACCCTACACGGGATAATAAGTGGAGATCTTGGTGGCTGATGCCGATGCTAATCTGTCTCCATGCTTGTGTTCGGCTGTTGTGTCGTTAAAATTTATTCAGTCTCCGCTAAACTGGCGACGTTAAACTAAACATCTGAGACAAAAAAAAGTGGTTATTATGAGAGCTGCAGATGAAGTTCTAACTTCGAATTCGAAGTTCGAGTAAATCTGCATTTTATGCTATCTCCGCTCTTCAGCTATCTCCACTCACCTATCTCCTCTCCTCAGCTATCTCCACTCCTCAGCTATCTCCTCTCCTCAGCTATCTCCACTCCTCAGCTATCTCCTCTCCTCAGCTATCTCCTCTCCTCAGCTATCTCCACACCTCAGCTATCTCCACTCCTCAGCTATCTCCACTCCTCAGCTATCTCCTCTCCTCAGCTATCTCCACTCCTCAGCTATCTCCTCTCCTCAGCTATCTCCACTCCTCAGCTATCTCCTCTCCTCAGCTATCTCCTCTCCTCAGCTATCTCCTCTCCTCAGCTATCTCCACTCCTCAGCTATCTCCTCTCCTCAGCTATCTCCTCTCCTCAGCTATCTCCACTCCTCAGCTATCTCCACTCCTCAGCTATCTCCACTCCTCAGCTATCTCCTCTCCTCAGCTATCTCCTCTCCTCAGCTATCTCCACTCCTCAGCTATCTTCTCTCCTCAGCTATCTCCTCTCCTTTGATAATCATAAGTCTGCCTGGGGCACCACACAAGTTCTAAGCTGCCAATTTTCAACACCAGCGGCTTCAAAAATCACTAGTTGAACAACAAGTCTCGTCCTAGTTTCGCGGTACGCGACTGAAACAGTGCAGAGAGAATGATTTATTACACCACCGAACCGACAGCACCACCGCCAACCCCCCTGCCGGCGTGTCGAAGTCTCACTTAGCACACAGCTGACTGAATGGCTGGCAAGTCACAATCGCACTGCTGCGCTGCTGGAGTTGCGCTAGCGCATGCCAATTTTCTAACTCTCTTCACCTCCCCCTAGCCTTGTGTAGTTTTTTGTTTCTAAACGGAACTACAGCTCTGCATCAATCATTGCAGCAAATACAAATCTATCCCCGATACTGATTTGCACCGCATTTTAGATCGTACTTTGCCGTGGAAAATGTCTAATTCCTATCATCATTGTATTCTTCATCTTTTTTATGTCTGCCGTGCCTCCCCCCACAACTCCGCTGTCTCCCCCCACAACTCCGCTGCCTCCCCCTATAACTTCGCTACCTCCCCCCACAACTCCGCTGCCTCTCCCACAACTCCGCTGTCTCCCCCCTATAACTTCGCTACCTACCCCCACAACTCCGCTGTCTCCCCCCTATAACTTCGCTACCTCCCCCACAACTCCGCTGTCTCCCCCCACAACTTCGTTACCCCCCCCCCACAACTCCGCTGCCTTCCCCCACAACTCCGCTTCCCCCCCCCCAAAGAAGCCTCTCTCTGTAAAAAAAATTAATTTGCTACTTGTTGACCAAGTGTCACATTGTGACAATTCGTGGTTTGATTTAAAAAACAAACTTTCTGTACAGGCCCTGTGCAATTCATTATAAAACTTGCTTTAGAAAGCAAAATTTATTAATAGACAAAGCTTTTAAGATTGCAACTATACAGATTGCCAAGACAGTAATAGTAAATATGAATTATTATTTTAATTGCAATTATATATGTACAGTTAGTCATGCTTAATATAAGAGGCAAGGATGCGGGGTTTGAATGTAAAAGTATATTCCGTAGGTTTAAAAAAAACTAACTCTATTGTAGGTTACAGATCAATCAATCATAAGACGATATAATCTTGTTAAGTTCGAAGAAAAACTGAAAATTGATTTATTTCGCTTGTTAGTTAACACGAACGTGAAAGTGGATATCTATATTAGTATCTATAGGTATTTAATAGGATTGTGCTTTCCGACCACCAACCCTCTCTATCCGGCCCTCGGGGGTTCTTTGAATCTTCTGTGAGCATTTGTATCTTCTCAGCTCTCTTCTCTCACCACTCTCCCTCTCATCTCTTTTAAATTCTCCTCCCTCACCTGGGCCGCAGCCATGAGCAGGATTATTTATCTGGCCATAGACAACTAGCGAAAATCCTTTTTTCAGACACTTAGCGGTTAGTTTGATTCATTCAAGAATAAAATAGTCTATGGTCGAAAGTATATGGTCTATGGTCTACTGCACTGCTATTAGTGTGTCTATGGTAAAAAATCCTCAAGTGCTTATCGGCATCCTCTGACTATTCTACGAGTATTAGCCAAACTTGCCATTTATATTTTTAGCCTGCTGTATCTGTGCCCCACCCATGTCATCTCAATGCTAGGTGAGAGGGCAGCTGCCCCCTCTGCCCCCCCCTCTATTCCGCGGTCTCTGAGCGCTGAATCACAATCCTTTTACTACCATGTTACACACGTGAGTAAACAGTACAAAAATTCTAAACCACTAAGTAGTCATAAGAAGTTTAGTGTCCCGGCCAGCTTTTGAGTCAGATGCCATCCCGATCGCTGTCCGAGTCTGTCCGCAGTCGCACGGAGTGATTGTACAACCCCTGGGACATCAGGTGCAGCGCGAGCGGGTTCTTGAAGCCGTGGCCCTGCGGTCAGGTGTACAGTGGGCACTATAAGCTAGGTTAGTCTTATAAATATTCGCAAGAGGGCTGCAGGCAACCTGGCATATCTGCAAAAAAGCTGACACGCATTAAAACAACTCACCTTTTTAGCCTTCGCTCGCTTATTTTGGAACCAGATTTTCACCTGCGACTCGTTCAGCTGCAGCTCCTTGGCCAGAGAGAGTCGCCGCTCTTCTGTGAGATACCTGCGGAGGCGGGTGGGATGGTCGGCAATGGGGTGCTCGTAGTAGGGCTCAAGTTGCAAAATAGGGTACAATTTTTATCAGAGGCAGGGGCAGTGTGCACCCTGGTGCACTTTAACCGACATTGCCACACAACCGGCGA
The DNA here is from genome assembly GCA_002269645.1 of Macrostomum lignano. Taxonomy (NCBI): domain Eukaryota; kingdom Metazoa; phylum Platyhelminthes; family Macrostomidae; genus Macrostomum; species Macrostomum lignano. Next base: position 44,230 of record NIVC01002180.1, on the reverse strand, counting down.
GAGGCATTGGTGTCCATTCCACCGACTCCCCTGAGCAGGCACACAAGCGCGCGGACACGTACGCAATCATACGCACAGGCACACACTCACACAGGAGTGTACAGCGGCCCTAACTGTATTTATCGTTAGGCATGTACACTTCACTGTGCCTTGGGGGTTGGCCCTCAAGGGCGTTAATTTTACGGCAAGACCCTAGCCGAGATTCAAATGTGACTGCACTTGGAATCGAGCCTGGGCCGCTGAAACATAAGAACGCCGCGCTTGACCACTAGGCTACTGCCCTACGCCTATATAGGATACAATAAAAGTGGTTAAGTTATGAATAGCTTTCGCAAGCTCTGCTTCTGGCAAAGATTTGCTTTTTTGCGTGGCGCTGACTGGGGTTTTGCCATAGATTAATCCGCGCCGGAAAAATACACAAAAACGCACACTTGCTTCATTTGGAATTCGAAAACCCAGAAAAAATCTAAAAAATCCCATCTCGCCAATGCATTTTATACGGTGAAAACCATATTCCAGAAAAAATTTTTCTCGATTTGCAAGCTCAGCGAATCTGCATAGCAACCAACCTATTCTCTTCGAACTCCTGCTTGAGCCGTTTGAGCTGCTCGCCAGAGAATGACGTCCTTGGCCTTTTTTCGTTGTCCTTGCGGCTACGTCGGCGGAACTTACGGACTCGAGGACCTGCCGGATGGGCGTGTGACAGCATGACGTTTTAATGGGATAATTTATATTGTTGTAAGTTTGATGCGCACTGGAGTGTCCAGCCTGATCTGGAGTTGCCCTTTCTGTGATATGGTAGCAGCAGGATTGGAATGCAGTAACAGTGCAGCACACCTGGTCAACTTGCTATTTGAGTTAGTTTGATTTCTATCTAGCTAGTAGCTCTCGGAATTTTTTCTTTAGAAGTTTTGATTGATGCAATCGATACAATAGATTTTCTTAGAAATGAGCTGGATGCAGAATGACGCTCTGCACTCGATTTTCTTATAAATGAGCTGGATGCAGAATGACGCTCTACACTCGATTTTCTTAGAAATAAGCTAGATGCAGAAGAACGCTCTGCACTCGATTTTCTTAGAAATGAGCTGGATGCAGAAGGACGCTCTGCACTCGATTTTCTTAGAAATGAGCTGGATGCAGAAGAACGCTCTGCACTCGATTTTCTTAGAAATGAGCTGGATGCAGAATGACGCTCTACACTCGATTTTCTTAGAAATGAGCTGGATGCAGGACGCTCTGCACTCGATTTTCTATATACTCCTAGATGGGGCCACTCGCAGCGCGAAAACCCCCGGGGGTTCAGACCATAGACTGTAGCTTCTGCTGCTCTCAAGCATTAGCAGCAGCAGCAGGTGTCTGTGGCCCAAACCCCGGGGTTTTCGGGACCTCGGAGAGGGCCGCTAAATGCATTAGCGAATGCTGCAGGAGTGACAACATCTAGATAATATAGAACCTGTGGTTTAAACCGATGAGTTCCCATGGGAACAATTTAGTCGCTGGGAAGAATTTATAATCAGCAATTGTTGGCTAATTAAAAAACATCATCAATGAGGAGTTTGATGGCTCGAAAAAATATCGACACAGCAGATTCGAGTGGCAAATCAAGATAAACCCTTGGGAGATTCTCCTTATTAGCAATCAGCGGTTTTTTGGGAGGAGGATAATTAAAGCAGCGCTGAAGGGCAGACAGGTGTGCGATGGTGCAGGATCCCCATTCGGCCGATTCAATTTAGATAAAAAGGGATATTTCGAACAGAAAAATATTATAGCCAGAAGATCGGGGCACCCCACCCCCACTCAATCAGGCGACCCCGCCCACTCCTCCTCTCATTTTTGAGCCTCTACTCGAGAAGGTCGCTGCTCACTCAACTTCAAAGAGTTTCTTCCAGGCGCTCTCGCTGAGGCGATTTTTTTAACTCACTTATCCCATCAGCATCCATCATCGGGATTTGGCAGATAAGCCGTTCACCCTCTGAGAATTCCCCCGCCCTCGTATCACTGCATGCAGAGAGACCTTAATGAGGTGATAGACAGAGCCTCTAACCGCCTCATGGCATCAAGTTTGGTGAGGCGTTAATGAATCAGAAAAAAGAGCTGAGGAAGTCAGCAGCATCCCTCTTGGCATCATCATCGAAACACTGATAAGGCTGCTCAGCCCCTGTAGGAGTCTTGGGTGTGGAAATATATTGAGGGATCGATCTATAATAATGATCGGCTTGGCACTGATGATGATGAATTGCTGCCATGGGAGGCGCGGATTAAAGCGATAATAACTCATTATAGATAGTCTTTATAGCTTCGAGAAATTAAAAGAGACTATCGGGAAAAAATGAATCATTAAAGTCGGCTTTGATTTGAGGCAAATTTTTCTTTGTCATTTTACTATTAATAGCAATTTACTTTTTTAATCGGCAATTAGACTCTTTGCGTCACTTTGTGTCAGTTCAGTGTCACCGCTATATCCCCAACAGGTCCCTCAGTGTCACCGCTATATCCCCAACAGGTCCCTCAGTGTCACCGCTATATCCCCAACAGGTCCCTCAGTGTCACCGCTATATCCCCAACAGGTCCCTCAGTGTCACCGCTATATCCCCAACAGGTCCCTCAGTGTCACCGCTATATCCCCAACAGGTCCCTCAGTGTCACCGCTATATCCCCAACAGGTCCCTCAGTGTCACCGCTATATCCCCAACAGGTCCCTCAGTGTCACCGCTATATCCCCAACAGGTCCCTCAGTGTCACCGCTATATCCCCAACAGGTCCCTCAGTGTCACCGCTATATCCCCAACAGGTCCCTCAGTGTCACCGTTCTATCTCCAACAGGTCCCTCAGTGTCACCGTTCTCCAACAGGTCCCTCAGTGTCACCGATATATCTCCAACAGGTCCCTCAGTGTCACCGTTATATCTCCAACAGGTCCCTCAGTGTCACCGCTATATCTCCAACAGGTCCCTCAGTGTCACCGTTATATCTCCAACAGGTCCCTCAGTGTCACCGTTATATCTCCAACAGGTCCCTCAGTGTCACCGTTCTCCAACAGGTCCCTCAGTGTCACCGCTATATCTCCAACAGGTCCCTCAGTGTCACCGCTATATCTCCAACAGGTCCCTCAGTGTCACCGTTCTCCAACAGGTCCCTCAGTGTCACCGTTATATCTCCAACAGGTCCCTCAGTGTCACCGCTATATCTCCAACAGGTCCCTCAGTGTCACCGTTATATCTCCAACAGGTCCCTCAGAGTCACCGCTATATCTCCAACAGGTCCCTCAGTGTCACCGTTATATCTCCAACAGGTCCCTCAGTGTCACCGTTCTATCTCCAACAGGTCCCTCAGTGTCACCGTTCTCCAACAGGTCCCTCAGTGTCACCGTTATATCTCCAACAGGTCCCTCAGTGTCACCGATATATCTCCAACAGGTCCCTCAGTGTCACCGCTATATCTCCAACAGGTCCCTCAGTGTCACCGCTATATCCCCAACAGGTCCCTCAGTGTCACCGCTATATCTCCAACAGGTCCCTCAGTGTCACCGCTATATCTCCAACAGGTCCCTCAGTGTCACCGCTATATCTCCAACAGGTCCCTCAGTGTCACCGCTATATCTCCAACAGGTCCCTCAGTGTCACCGCTATATCCCCAACAGGTCCCTCAGTGTCACCGCTATATCTCCAACAGGTCCCTCAGTGTCACCGCTATATCTCCAACAGGTCCCTCAGTGTCACCGCTATATCTCCAACAGGTCCCTCAGTGTCACCGTTATATCTCCAACAGGTCCCTCAGTGTCACCGCTATATCTCCAACAGGTCCCTCAGTGTCACCGATATATCTCCAACAGGTCCCTCAGTGTCACCGTTATATCTCCAACAGGTCCCTCAGTGTCACCGCTATATCTCTAACAGGTCCCTCAGTGTCACCGTTATATCTCCAACAGGTCCCTCAGTGTCACCGCTATATCTCCAACAGGTCCCTCAGTGTCACCGCTATATCCCCAACAGGTCCCTCAGTGTCACCGCTATATCTCCAACAGGTCCCTCAGTGTCACCGCTATATCCCCAACAGGTCCCTCAGTGTCACCGCTATATCTCCAACAGGTCCCTCAGTGTCACCGCTATATCTCCAACAGGTCCCTCAGTGTCATCGCTATATCTCCAACAGGTCCCTCAGTGTCACCGCTATATCTCCAACAGGTCCCTCAGTGTCACCGTTATATCTCCAACAGGTCCCTCAGTGTCACCGCTATATCTCCAACAGGTCCCTCAGTGTCACCGATATATCTCCAACAGGTCCCTCAGTGTCACCGCTATATCTCCAACAGGTCCCTCAGTGTCACCGCTATATCTCCAACAGGTCCCTCAGTGTCACCGTTATATCTCCAACAGGTCCCTCAGTGTCACCGATATATCTCCAACAGGTCCCTCAGTGTCACCGCTATATCTCCAACAGGTCCCTCAGTGTCACCGCTATATCTCCAACAGGTCCCTCAGTGTCACCGCTATATCTCCAACAGGTCCCTCAGTGTCACCGTTATATCTCCAACAGGTCCCTCAGTGTCACCGTTATATCTCCAACAGGTCCCTCAGTGTCACCGTTATATCTCCAACAGGTCCCTCAGTGTCACCGTTATATCTCCAACTGGTCCCTGAGTGTCACCGTTATATCTATCTCCAACAGGTCCCTCAGTGTCACCGCTATATCTCCAACAGGTCCCTCAGTGTCACCGCTATATCTCCAACAGGTCCCTCAGTGTCACCGTTATATCTCCAACAGGTCCCTCAGTGTCACCGTTATATCTCCAACAGGTCCCTCAGTGTCACCGTTATATCTCCAACATGTCCCTCAGTGTCACCGCTATATCTCCAACAGGTCCCTCAGTGTCACCGCTATATCTCCAACAGGTCCCTCAGTGTCACCGCTATCTCCAACATGTCCCTCAGTGTCACCGCTATCTCCAACATGTCCCTCAGTGTCACCGCTATCTCCAACATGTCCCTCAGTGTCCCCCATGCTCACCAGATGACGGCCTGTCCGAGTAGCGGGTGCAGTAGATCCAAGCAGGCCACAGACTGGCCTTGTCCTCGGCTGCAGCCTGCTGTTGCAGCTTCCCCACTACAGTCGGCAGCTGATGATGCAGATGAGCAGGCGGCGGCCTACCGAACTCTGGCTTGAGTATCTCTTCAATTAGAAATCGAGTGTAAGTTGCCTGTCGTTTCTGCTGCTGCTCCATCGCCTTCTCTTCTACCTCTTTCTGCTGCTGCTGCTTCTCGGGGCATATTTCCGAGTCCAACACCATGATGCTGTTTTGTAATTTGCGATCTTTGTTTATCAATTATGAATAGAATTGTTTCTTGGACTGATTTTTACAGGATCCGTTCTTGTCTCCACATACCTAGCACTAGCCGTTATAATTCGTATTCTCGCCGCTCCTCATCCCCGCGTAATCGCTTCATTAGACAGTTGGGGGACCGCGCGGCCAATGAAATTCCAGCTCCAGTTTCCCGCAGCCCCATCTCCTCCCGCCGGCGAATAATAATCCCGCATGCATGCGTTATCCCAGGTCTGCTGGTGTATATTCCCATCGTTAATCCCCTCATTCGTTGGACCGTGGAGTGCTAGAATTAAGAATCTGGAGTTGAATTCCTAAGATTATTCAAGGAGTGCGAGTGGGGATCTTTCAAACAAAGTAAATTTTAAATCACAAGGTTTAACAATGAAACCCATGAAGTTGTGTACACCCTGTGTGTCCGTGTGTATGCTCAGGAGTCAGCAAAATGGGCACAACTGCGCTCGCTGCCCAAAGCTCCTGTCAGCGAGAAACTAATTAGAACACCGAACTGAACAATCAATTCCTAAAATCTTGCACCTCTTTAGCGCATTGAAGGAAAAAAGCCTTATAAAATTCGGTTTCCACTGCAGACGTTCCTCCATCTCCATCGGAAGTCTGTACGTACTTCCAACGTACAGTATGGACAGACATCTTCCATTTAACGCCCAGCTAGTAGTCGCACAGTCACCGGATGTTGTCGGCTGACACAAAACCCGGTAATTACTACAACACTCCATCGTCTTGCTGTTGCCGCTAAATTTCAGCACACAGGAGAGAAAGATGTGGTGAGGATTAGGAAACTGAGATGAAGAGCTGATTGGCGGTAGTTACGGACTGCCAAAAACTTCATATCCGTATGCGGATGGATATTGGATATCTAAGTTCCGTGGCAGACGCGTTGCAAATTGTTATAGCTATTATAGCTGTGAGCTGTGGGCGGCATTTCCGCTTGTTGGGGGCCAATCATTAGAGGGGATTTCGCAGTGACAACTTGAAAACCGGGAGCTGGCAGCAGGCCACTGCAGGCCAATATGCGATTGGCGATTACGATCTACATGCGCTTGTCCCATTAGTGTAGTCGAGCCCTACAGCAGTTCCATGTGGTTTCACTCGGCTGGTAGTTCGCTTATTCTCTTGATTAGCGGCAGCATCTGCCTCTCTGCTGTCTCTCCTGATGAATCCACGTCTCTCCACTCTCTCTTGGTGAATCCACGCCTCTCTGCTGTCTCTCCTGATGAATCCACGTCTCTTCACTGTCTCTCCTGGTGAATCCACGCCTCTCTGCTGTCTCTTCTGATGAATCCACGTCTCTTCACTGTCTCTCCTGATGAATCCACGTCTCTCCACTCTCTCCTGGTGAATCCACGCCTCTCTGCTGTCTCTCCTGATGAATCCACGTCTCTTCACTGTCTCTCCTGGTGAATCCACGCCTCTCTGCTGTCTCTTCTGATGAATCCACGTCTCTTCACTGTCTCTCCTGGTGAATCCACGCCTCTCTGCTGTCTCTCCTGATGAATCCACGTCTCTTCACTGTCTCTCCTGGCGAATCCACGCCTCTCTGCTGTCTCTCCTGATGAATCCACGTCTCTTCACTGTCTCTCCTGGTGAATCCACGCCTCTCTGCTGTCTCTCCTGATGAATCCACGTCTCTTCACTGTCTCTCCTGGTGAATCCACGCCTCTCTGCTGTCTCTCCTGGTGAATCCACGTCTCTCCTAGTGAATCCACGCCTCTGCTGTCTCTCCTGGTGAATCCACGTCTCTTCACTGTCTCTCCTGGTGAATCCACGCCTCTGCTTCTCTCCTGGTGAATCCACGCCTCTGCTGTCTCTTCTAGTGAATCCACGCCTCTGCTGTCTCTCCTGGTGAATCCACGCTCCTTCGCTCCCCCAATTTTTGCCTGCCTCTAGAATTATTAGTCTCGCACTCTCGTGCAAAGGTAAAAAAAGCTCACTATTTAACTAAATGATTTTCGTCAGTTTGTTGAACTGTTGGCCAGTAAGTACCAACAAAATAAATATTATATTATCAGCTTATCGATACAGCACAACAGCAGCAGGAGAAAAGAAAAGGCAAAACACAAATTTAGAAAAAATAACACGTTCGGTTTCCAAGACAATCGGGCGCAAAAATGAAGACATTCCACTGATACTTGTTGCGCCCAATCGTGCCAAGAAGTGCAAGTGTGTTCTTATAATAATAAATAATGGATCGACATGGACAAGACCGAATGCGGCTACTTTAAGTAGCACAGCAGAGAAAATGTTTTCAGAATGAGCACATTGAGAGAAAGAACAACTTATTGTAAGTTGTAGCAAACAATTTTTTTACAAAAAAAGCAAATAATTTCTGAACTAAATTTCTCAAGCGGGCTCTAGCTGGTTTGGTTGAGATAGCTATGTACAATTTGCATGCATAAATGTGGATAATTAATTAAAGGCTTTGCCTGGAAATTTAACGGAAAATTTCCCATTAGCCTAAACACTACATATATATGAATTTACAGGAAAAAATAGCCAGCCAAGTTAAAGGTTTCCTATCAACGTTCGATTATGCCGGTGAAGTTAGAGTTCACAGTGGGATTGGAAGGTTGTATTGTAGGATTGTAACGCCTAAATAAAATATTTTCAAACATTATATTTGGCTAAGACTGAGACTGAGAAGTTCAAGGATTGGGAAGATTTGGGATTAGGGAGATTTTGAGTAAGATTTCAAAGTTTGACAAGGACCTTTTTGTAAAAGACTAGCTATTGAGCTACTTAAGCAGGCGTTAAACCACAGGAAACAGGTGTGCAGGGTGAAGCAAGCTCAAGAAGTAAAAATTAAAAAGTCTCAGCATCGGATATTTTTAGGAAACAAAATATTTTATAAATACAAGAGAGCCTAAACATCATACTGACTGTGTAATCTTAGACTATATATAAAAGCACATAAGCCCAAAATCAAACCATGGGCTGCTGGAAGCCGTCCTCAAGGGCTTCGATATCTTCAACGGCTTGCACGAGTCGCTGTTGGACACGCGGCGTCGGGCCGCCGATACTGTCGTCGTCCTCGGTGTTGCCGACATTGTCCAGGCCGCCAGGCGAGCCCTGCCGCTTCCTGCCCCGATCGCCGACAATGAACCCCGGGTGCCGGCGCAGGTCCCGCTGCAGCTGGCTCTCCTCGGCGGCGTAGGCTGGTAGCGACTCCAGCTCGGCTGGCGGCAGCACGCCGGGCACGAATCTGGCGAACAGCTGTGGACTGGCCGAGGCGCATTCCGGACAGGCCGAGTGCAGCTGCTGGACGCAGGCGCGAAGCCGGTCGGGGTGGACCAGGAACGGCTTCTGGACAGCCTCTGTTAGGTGGCCTGGAGTGGGTATACGAGGGTGCCAATAAAAGTCTCCTCCAGATCCTCAGATGGGACCGTTAATATCCCTACTGGGTCCTCACGTGTGGGACCGTTAATATCCCTTATGGATCCTAAGGTGGGATTGCTAATATCCCTTCTGGGTCCTCAGGTGGGATTGCTAATATCCCTTCTGGATCCACAGGTGGGATTGCTAATATCCCTTCTGGATCCTTAGTTGGGATTGCTAATATCCCTTCTGGATCCTCAGGTGGGATTGCTAATATACCTTCTGGATCCTCAGGTGGGATTGCTAATATCCCTTCTGGATCCTCAGTTGGGATTGCTAATATCCCTTCTGGATCCTCAGGTAGGGTTTCTAATATCACTTCTAGATCCTCAGGTAGGGTTTCTAATATCACTTCTGGATCCACAGGTGGGACTGCTAATATCCCTTCTGGATCCTCAGTTGGGATTGCTAATATCCCTTCCGGATCCTCAGGTGGGATTGCTAATATCCCTTCTGGATCCTCAGGTGGGATTGCTAATATCCCTTCCGGATCCTCAGGTGGGATTGCTAATATCCCTTCCGGATCCTCAGGTGGGATTGCTAATATCCCTTCCGGATCCTCAGGTGGGATTGCTATCATCCCTTCTAGATCCTAAGATTAAACCGAAGCCATCTCTTCTAGATCCTCAGGTGGGACTGATAGCCTCTCCTACAGATCCTGTTACGACCGTATCCGTATCACCATCAGATGCCCCGGTTAAACAACTGTCTTCAGATACTTATTCACCCAAACAGATGGTTTCAGTGAATCCCCTTTCCCCTTCTCCAGACCCTCAAGCAGTTACTCGAACAGAAATCTCACCAATTAGCTTATGCAAATGCGGCGAAACAAACTGATGAACAAAGATAGATTTAAACATGGCCATTAGAGAGTCCTCTCCGCTAGTAGCTAGCATAACCCTATTCATGTATTGGAATACGGCGAACAGTGTCGATGCAGCCTGATTGAATGTGAGAAACGCGCGCAGACAGACTTCAATGTAGTCCTTTGGCGAGTGTTGCTGCAATGTGCAATTATAACACAAATAATAATACCAATGTTGTACTTTTTGAGACAGATGAGGCATTAAGGCCCAAAGGGGCGACCCTAAGGCAGATATTTCAGACAGGAAACGGATCGATTAAGTAGAAAATACTTAATATTTTCGGCAGAAGAAATCCTATCGCATACTACTAATTAACATTCAAATATCAGTAGTGCGAAAGCGCATGGGATTCACCTTCTCCAGAGCTCGCTGGCCCATGGCGCACACGTGAGCCTGCACAGCGGACATCAGGTCCTCTTTTAGCTGGGGTCCGCGCGCCGAGCAGACGCATTTGTAGACGCAAGAGTACATCTCTTCGTAGCTGATGGCGCTGCGCTCAGCCTCCTCAGATTGGGTGAACAGCAGGTCAATCAGCTGGGACAGCTTGGGCCAGTAGGTCTGGCTGTAGTCATCGTCAGACATGATGAACATGCCTAGTAGTGATGGGTTAGAGGGATCAGAATATTAAGTCAATATTGTATTTAGTCAATAATCATAAGTTGGTTGCCTTGTAGGTTTTTAGAGGCAAGATTATTTTTTGGGATTAAGTAGGATCAGTATATTATTTTATATGGATATTTTTAGTAGCTTTAACATAATTTGCTTATGATCTACTATACATATCTTAAGAGGCCTATACAATACAATTTCATACAAAATTCTTTCAAGAAACAAGTTACATTTATATTAGGATTCTACCTCTTAGCATTGATAACATTAAAGAATTAGAATATTTAGTGCTTAGAATTCAATTAAAATATTAAAACCAGGTAACTTTTCTATATTTTTTATAATAGGGCCACTATAGTTATTTTAAGCAGAAAAGAGCAAAGTTGTTTTTATATTTTGAGCTAATCAAATAAATGTAAGCTTTCAAAGCAATAAAAAAATGAAGAATATTGAAAAATAATAATTAAGGATAACCTAAAGGGCTTAAAGCTAAGATACAAGTACAATTGCAATATCATATATCAAGTTTATTATATTTAGCTTACATGTATATATATACTTTTAGAATAAAATAAAATACTTATTGCTATACCAAATACATTTAATAAAAAATTATAAGGAATAATCTACAAATGGTTTTGAACAGTAGCAAAAAGTTTCCTAGGGAATTATAAAGATTTTTGACTTACTATACTATTAAAGAAAATTCTTAAAAGAAATTAGATTTCAAAGAGATTTAGAAAACCCTATTGGAAAATATATTTTTTGCAATTAGAATTAGCCCATTGTTATACTTCAAATAGACCCCTATTAAGGCTATAGTTACTATAGTAGTATAGTAGGGCAAAAGAATAGGAAAATAGTAGTCTATAGAAACACTTTAGGCCTAGATCTAGATGTAGAGAAACTTTAAAGGAGCTTTATAGCCTAAGATAACTTTATAGGCCTAGTATATGAGGCTTCTAGTTTATTGGCAACAAGCTAATTTGGCAACAACCAATTCAGTGACAAGTCAGTTTGGCAACAGCTAATTTGGCAAATGCTAAAGGTTAAGAAAGCTATATATGACACTTGTTAAAATTTAAAATATTTCCATTATAGTCCTTGCCATTCAGGTAAGGTAATTTTGTTTTAATCATTCCGAATAACACATTTTCAAAGAGGTGCATGTACACCCCCTTGGAGTCTTGGACTTAGAGTATGTACATTTTTCTACTTCTCTTTGCTACTTGTATTTGTTGATTGCACTGCTTGCACTTCCAGTGAAATGAAGCAACAGACTTAAGATGGGTATACCATTTTTGGAGATGCCTACATACAGAATTGAATTTACACACTTATATCACTGTACATTATGTATACCATATGTTAATTGTATTTTATGAATTCTATTAGCACCAAACTTTGGTATTTGATTGGTACATGTACAAATACTTACTGGAATTACATTTTATATGTTGCTTGTGGCATACATCACAGTAAATGGCGGCAGTGTCGCATCATTAGTGACTCTTCTTGCACACAATGCAGTGGTCTAAATTGTCACAATTAAAATTGAGCATTGAAAAATTAACTGAATGCAACTTCAATTTCTACTTTACCATTCTGCGTGCATTGAGCTAATATGTATCACTATACAATTTTAATTTTTATATTCACTTTGTATATTTACAGTATATTTTATAAAGCTAACTCAACATTATATTCCCTTATTCATTATGCTTTGTATAGCAGTCATATGACTTTATAGCTTTATTTGATAGCTGCACTGTGAATGAGCCTTTGAGTGGAACACAGTTCATTATGCATGTATACATGTACATATGATGTAATGTATATAGCATATCCTATACTTTTGCAGCAAAAAGTGCAAAGTGTAAAAGACTCAATATAAACTATAGTCCGGATCATGCTAAGTGCATACCTAAACAAAAATTTGAATAAATACAAATGCATGCCAAAAAAATATAGTGCACATCCCATTCTCAAAAATACACTGGTGTTGAGAAAATAAATGACCTTTTTTACATTGTGACAACAAATGACCTTTTTTTAATTGTGCAATATACCCTTATTACCAGATAATTTGGTTGCTTTTTACGCTTCTTTGGCGATACTATTTATAGCAGAAAATTTATACATACAAAGATTTGTTTAAATGCTCTTTTACAAGCTTGAAAAACTGGAAAGCTTGAAATTTGCGCTTAAAAATAAACTTTTTTTCATCTTTTTTCTACTTCACAATAACTTTTATATGTGATTCTATAAATTGCACCCCAGGTGTGCACGCATACTATTTTCTCAGGAGTAATGCCCACCAACTGTGAACACCTAATTTTGGCATGCAATACCAATGCACAACCAAATTTTGGGCATATACTACATGATCCAAGTATGGAGTATAAAATACAATTCAACTAGGATTCTTAATTTTTAGTCTCTTCAACAATCGTTCTTAGTGTCTTACATTTTGTTTTACTATTAGCAAGTGTGACTTATATTGGGAAAAGCTATATATGTTGGTATATAAAGTGTACCATTTTGTTTTATTTTGGAATTTAAGTAAATATACAAACTCAATGCAATGGATGACAAATTACTGCCCTGTTTTAACTGCCTCCTCATATGTTGCCAAACTGACTATTGCCAAATTGGTTGTCACCAAGTCAACCTGTCGCCGAATTAACTAGTTCCTATATATGATAGACTTAGATAAGATAGGATAGCTAAACATGTAATATAAGTAGCATATATACTTTTTCTTAGTTTTAAAATATATATAATATAAAATGAAATGTGAAAAACTTACCTTTAAAATATGACATCCTATTTTAGGAATATATAGTTTATATATAATTATTAATAATGTAAATAAAGTAACAAAGCAATTAGGCCCCCTAATCTAAAAAGCAGTAGTAAGTCTAAGTAGTAAGTCTATAACTTGGGCTATTGGCTACTAAGCCTACTAGGGCCTATTGGTTTTATTAAATTAAATTAGAGTTTAAATAATTCTAATACTAGTATTTAAGGAACTTGTAAGTAGTAGTAGGTCTACTATTAATATTTAATAGTGGCTAGTTTAACGACTAGTCACTAGGGGGCCTAATTATCAGTTCTTAATCTATTAAGGCCTGGTATAGTAGCTGCTAGTAGCACAAACAGCCAAAACTCGGTTCAGGACTAGTACAGTAGTACTAAATATTAAGACCCTAACAGCAATGAAATGTGAATAGAAACTGTTGGGAACGTTAACCGAATTTAAAGCAGGCCTTTTCAACGCAATCTATACATAAAATATCAGTACTTGAAATTGCCTCCTGGATTATACACGAGATTGATTGATGACGGAAAAGAATAGTAATAGCATGCATGTCCTTCGTCTTGTTTCTAAGAAAATCACATTTAAAATTAGGTTCCTAGTCATTTCGTCATCTGGGTGTCTGGGGTGCTCACCTCGACGATGGTCACTTCGTCATCTTAATTAGCATGCACTACCTGAAGAGAGTCATTTCGTCATCCACGAATCATATTAGTTCCAACTTCAAGTGAATTAATGTGGCTATCAAACATATTTACTTGGAATCCTAATCCTAGTCATTTTGTCATCTCGATCGATAAAACCTGTCGATCGATCGGTTCTGCTTGCCGCAGCTTATAGTTATTAAACAAAAAATAGTTTACACTAACTTAAGTCCCACACAGATTGATTGATTAATGACGAAGTATCCAGCATAGCTAAATATTTGGTCACTTCGTCATATTATTTTTTCAAGCTACTTTGCTTCTGGTCACTTCGTCATCGGATATGACGAAATGGAAAATGGAATGACGATCTGACCGGTGACCTAAAATTACGGCTTCTTAAACATATGGCACAGGGTCAGGGTCTGGTCCCTGAATAAAATAGTTTCTTGAAAAAATATTCCCTAAGGCACTAGATCACTTGTCAGCGTAATTTTAGTAAGAAGTAAGGAACAAAGAGTCGCTAGAAGTCTTATTAAAGGCTCGTTTGAGTCCCGAGTCGTTTTAAACGAAGCATATGCATTTTCGCGGTAGCTTTACACAATTTTCGGCTCTGGAACCTTAGCCTGGCTTAACTCTATCCAAATTTAAAATGTTTGGCATTGCGCTTATGCAATGCTGTGACTGGTTGTAAATATTTGCTTTTCATGCCTTGTTATTGCCTGGGGGGCTAGTGTAGTAGGCCATAGCCCGTAGGCTGTAATGCTATTTTAACACTGTCTAAGTCTAACCTCAGTTAAGCTTAAGCATTCATTAGCCTAGTTTTAAATTAACCATTTAACTGTTCAATTATGCATTATTTGTGAACAACCACTACACTGCTAAGGTCTAACTAATTCAAGAGGATATTTTATGATATTTTCTTTTTCATGTCAAATTATGTCAAAATATTTTTATGTCAAATTAAAACTAAATTTTGCCTATTTTTTGTATAAAATTTGTTTTCTTTGTCTTGAGATATAAATAAAATAGTTGAAAATGTTGTTTTTTATTCTAAATGTAATTTAAAATATTAAATAGCTATATTTGTTTTAATTAGGCCTAGGTTAAGATCTAGCTAGGCCAATGAATCATGAATGTCCTCATAATAAGGCCTACATATTATTTTTTTAATAATTTATGGATATGGGCTAGGCCTATTAAACACTGAAGCAGATATTGGAATTGTAATTTTAGCAATATTATACTACTAGTACTAGTAGTACTAATATTATATTTTTACTTTTTTATACTTACAATTTAGCAATTTTTATCATTTTGTTATATACTTCTATTCTAGCTAGATAATGGATATAAAAGTAGATAGGGCAAAATAGGTAATAATTATATTAAATAATTTTTTTTGTAATGTTGAAATTCAAGATGCCTAGGCTTATACCCTTTTTAATTATCTCCTTTATTCTCTTTTATTTGGCAAACCCTTTGTTGGGCTTTGGCAATATATTTTATCTTATTTGAAAGATTCTTTTGACTTTTTCTTTTTTATAGCCATTTTAGCTACTTAGATTTTTAGCCAAACAATAACATAGGCCCCATAGTTTGGATTATATTATATACTAGTGTACGCTAGCTTTAATGCTAAAAAATAATGAGACTTTATTTGTACATTGGGTTTGTGCACCAATATAAAGAATGTAATTTGACATAATGTATCTACTCTGTTATGTATGCCAGGATATATCTTGATATATGCTGAAAAATAGTAAGACAATTGTTATATGCTGGGTAATCCTAGCATTGTCACCTTCTAAACTATAGCATAGGCCTATATAGACTAACTAATATAGGCTAATATTAATTTTCAAGTCCTTTGACATATCATTTTTAAAAAGATAGTTTTTTATTCTAAAAAAAAGTTTTAACTATATGATTAGCTACTAATTTAACAAGTTTTAAAGCATTATGACTAGATAAGCTACAATATAAAAATATAAAAATACTCCTATAATAAGCTAGAATTGTAGTAAATTTTCTTCTAGAATAAGAAATCTTACCAGTTTTATTAGCTATTTTGATTATAATATTTTAAATTATTATTTTATCATCTTTAAACAAACCTAAAAATAACCTAAAGAAAAAATTTCTACTTTCTAGCACAATTAAACTAGGTTTTTTTTATATTTTGGCCCTAAAATAATGTTTCTCAATCTTAAAGATATGTCAAATATAATTTCAAATTTTGTCAGTTACATTGATGTCAGTATTTAATAGTAGCAATTTTTTGATAGATTTAATTATTTTTAATACATTAAGTAAAAGCATAGTGAAAGTATAATAATTAATATAATGTAAATCAAGATTAAATATATTGTATTTAAACAAAGTTACTTTAAAATTAGTTAATTAAGGGATCTTAAAACAATTTTTCAATTTTTCATTAAATCTTTCTTAGTTAATACAATTTGTTGCAAAGCTGTAGCTTGGGCTTAGCTTTGTGAGCTTAGCTTAGCTTAGCTTTGTGAGGGCTAGTAAGCAAAGAGTAAAAGTTATGACTAGAGTTGGATCAAAGCTGTTATTTATTAGCCACTGGTTTTGGGATAGAAAATTAATGTTCATCAATTTATAACTACAGATACTTAAATGATAATAAAATAAATTTAAAAATGCTATTGCAATTTTGTAAATGCTATTAAAAGTTTTTTGTTGTAATTATAACTATAAATGTTAAAAAATAAGCCTTATATTGGCCTAGGCTTATTAAAAACTAGCAACTTATTATTTGTTTAATAGTAATAATTAAATAGAATTTTAGGAAATCATTTTAAAAACAGCTAAGAACTATCTCATCACTTGTTCTAGGCCTTTGGGTTAAGCCACTCTACTAGATACTATTCAGTCTATGAAAATTAATCTGGCAATCAATTATCAATTTATCATCATGCTTTTAACTCTATTGCCTGAATCACCATGTACTGGCTGTACTTATTGAAAATGGCACTAAAAGTCTTCAGTTCAAAGGTTCAGTTGAATAGCTACATGACTCTGCATTCTCCCTCGCTATTGCCAGCCAGAGGCCACTCCTTGCCCAGACATCAGACGCAGTCCTGTCGCACTACAATATGGGCAGTAGTGGCAGTCCGGCCTCCCCAGCCTCTGGCTTGGATACCACCGCCAGTGCCGCATCAGTCAGCCAGCTCCGGCGCCAATTAGCCGACACTCGCGCCGCCCTGGCCAGAGCTAGCGGTGAACTATTCGATCAGCGTCAGCGGGCTGGCGAGATGGAACGCGAACTGAGCCGCGTTACAGCCGTACTGGCGCGCAGCCAACGGGCCGGCCAGCTGGACAGCCTGCTAGCTGACAATGAACGCCTGCGCTGTCGAGCCGTCAATGCTGAGGATGATTTTCGCGATCAATACGACGCTTTAATGACGGAATTTGATGCTCTGCTGACTGAGAACGAGAGACTGCAAGCTCAGCTTGAGGCCTACAGATCTGGCGGTACCCAGGCTGGCGAAGATTCCGAGAGGGAGTTCTGGCAGCAGCGGGCCGAGTCGCTACAGGTGGGCAGATCGGTGGTGTGTATTGAGCAGTCCCGAATAGTG
Source organism: Macrostomum lignano (assembly GCA_002269645.1). Taxonomy (NCBI): domain Eukaryota; kingdom Metazoa; phylum Platyhelminthes; family Macrostomidae; genus Macrostomum; species Macrostomum lignano. The sequence continues at coordinate 26,976 of NIVC01002180.1, read as the reverse complement.
TGCATTGAGCAGTCCCGAATAGTGTGCATTGAGTAGTCCAGAATGACGTGCATTGATTGAGCAGTCCAGAAGGGTGTGTATTGAGCAGTCCCGAATAGTGTGCATTGAGCAGTCCCGAATAGTGTGCATTGAGCAGTCCAGAATGATGTGCATTGTTTGAGCAGTCCAGAATAGTGTGCATTGAGCAGTCCAGAATAGTGTGCATTGAGCAGTCCAGAATAGTGTGCATTGAGCAGTCCTGAATAGTGTGCATTGAGCAGTCCAGAATAGTGTGCATTGAGCAGTCCAGAATGGTGTGCATTGAACAATGAACAGTCCTGAATAGTGTGCATTGAGCAGTCCAGAATAGTGTGCATTGAGCAGTCCAGAATGGTGTGCATTGAACAGTCCTGAATAGTGTGCATTGAGCAGTCCAGAATAGTGTGCATTGAACAGTCCTGAATAGTGTGCATTGAGCAGTCCTGAATAGTGTGCATTGAGCAGTCCTGAATAGTGTGCATTGAGCAGTCCTGAATAGTGTGCATTGAGCAGTCCAGAATAGTGTGCATTGAGCAGTCCAGAATGGTGTGCTTTTACCAGAAAAGAGCAAAAGTGCTCGCTATGATCATCGCCAAAGGGGGGAATCTGTTTTTTAGAATAGGTCGCCAATTTATTGGGCTAGCGCATTGCCGTCAGTGGCGCTGCAAGTTAAGCAGAGTCAATTGCGGTTAAATAGCACCTGTAGCGCGACCAAATAGCAAATTAAGCTGCATTAGAAATACAGGTTCTGGGGTTTGCATTGCGACTCCCGCACTGTGTACACAGCCCTCAAAGACTGGCTAACTGTTGTTGCCAGCAAGTTATGAGTTCTAGTGCTAATAAAATGTCTGAGCTCACTAACTTAACCGCCTTCCTATCTGCATTTCAATTTCCGAACTCAAGTCGGAGCTAAACGAGCTGAAATCCGAGCGGCAGCAGCTTCGACAGGCGGCCTCGGAGCAGCAGCGGCTGACCGAAGCCAACGCCAACCTCAGAGAGCGGGTGCAGCTGCTTGAGGCGGCCAATTCGGCCATGTCAGACGAGCTGGCGCAGAAATCGGTGCTGGTTGACCGATGCTTACCAGCAACAGGCGGCGCCAATCGAAATCTTCGCGATGTGACCGAAGAGATGGCGCTAAAAAATGTCCATCTGGAGGCGGCGGTGGAGCGCCTAGCGCTTGAGCTGCAGTCGCTGCAGGCGTCTGGACAGTCGGCCGAATCGAGTCAAGCGACCGGCGAATCGAGTTGAAATATTAGTCAGGATAAAAATACTTTAAAATTGCCAGCTTCGCATCCTATTTACTATTCAGTAGCAAGTAAAGAATATATATAAGTAGAATAAAGTGGGTAAGATTTTATTATTTTTATTCGAGGCTGGTGGCTGTGTGCACCCTGGCGCACTTTAAGCGACATTGTCCCCCACCCATTCCACCGACTCCCCTGAGCAGGCACACAAGCGCGCGGATACGTACGCAGTCATACGCACAGGCACACACTCACACAGGAGTGTGCAGCGGCCCTAACTTTTTTTACTGTGCCCTGCGGTTGGCCCTCGAGGGCAATGATTGCAAATTAATGTGACTGTATTTGGAATCGAGCCTGGGCCGCTGGCACATCAGAGCGTCGCGCTAGATCATAGGCTACGTCCCCTCCATTGGGCTAGATAATATCCTGTTGAATTAGTAGTATGTGTCGTAGATGATATAACGGCATTTTTCCGTTCTAAAACCAAATAAAACCTAAGCCTCAATATAGCTTAACTAAAATGCCATGAGGGAGAGACGAGGGAGAAACGAATTTTAAATCTTAGTCAGTGGCACATAATCTAGTTACTATCAGACTCATTGCCATTGCTGAGCCATTTCTAAGCCTTTGCCTTCCAATGCATGCATGCGCAGAATTTCACCCATGCTTGGCGCAACCTAGGGATTCACCCGGCCGTTTCTATTGGCAACACACACACATGTAAGTCGCTATTGGACGGAATAGTAGTCGTGACTGCTCTCAAGCCAATAGCGACTTACATGTGTGTGTTGCAAATAGAAACGGCCGAGTGATTCCCAAGGTTGCGCATGTATGTTTTCACCAAGACCTGCTTGCTTTCTACTATACTACTACTTTATATACCAAGGGTGTTGCAAATGTTGCCGGATTCTGTACGACAGGAATTTCCTATTTTTAGTCACAACTCCTTGCACAGCTTTCTCTGTTGAACATTTTAAATTTCAAAAAATCGATTCAATTTAACAGAACAGCTGTGGCTAAAGTTCACAATCCAGAAACTTGCCCGACCCATCGTGCAGTCAACTAATTTTCTCTTCTGACTTTTTAATAATTGTTTCAGCAACGAAAATTAACTCCCGTGTTTTAGCTTCAATTCGATTGCATTCCATATACAGTTTTTTATTGCCTATACTTTGCTGTGTTTGAATCTCGATATTATTTACTTTTATTAAAATTGCTATCGCGTGTTGTACTTAATACTAGCATTATTAGTGTTTGTAAAGGTGTGTTTGCTTGTACTCCTGATTTTACTATATGCATGTCTATTTTCGACAGAGGTCAACATAACTACCTTAAAATTAAATTTTGAAGGCTTTTTCCTGGTATTTATTACCTAACTATTTCATCATTGTTTTTTATGCTCGCTTGCAAGTTATACGGAGCGTATATTATAACAATAAAATATTTTGATGACTTTTAAATGATTTTTTTCGCCTGACTACTAAGCCATTTGGGAGACTATACCTGTGGAGTAACTCTTTAGATATCCTGTCGGCCTCGATGCATAAATCATTTACATGAGCATACAGTTTGTTGCTCATGTTTTTTAGTTGCTTAAAAAATCCGGTCATACGTGACGTGAGAACCTCAAGCGAGCAAGCACTCTGGCTAATATCCGTGCTAATTGACTTTAGAATAGAGAATATCAATTGTCTGTACTATTGGCCATAGACTTACGAAGCGTTAGAGAAACAACTTTCTGTGTACTTTTACGATGCTGCAGCAGAGTTCCGACGGAAGAGTCGGCTTGCGAGCCTTTCCAGCAGCCTATACGAGTACATGTAAGTAGAAGTTCAACAACTTTAAAGTCACTGCAGGTTATTGACTAAGTTTTTATATTGAGGGGTTCAATAGTCGGTCTTGAGTGCTTAAATGTCTAGGCCACGGTGCGATATTCTGGGCTTGTTACAAGGCCTTCTCCAACTTAGGTCTACGAGTACACCCAAGTTAAAGTGAGTTTCGAGAAACGCCCCCTCACTGGCTTGTCTGCAAAGTATATGGTCAAAACTCTGAAAAGATGCCAACTATGAATTATGAATTGTAGTCACAGATTCAAATCAAATCTATGGTGTCCAACCCATACATGCACATTACTCGGTGCAAATAAGCAAGGCAATAAAAAAATAACATCTGTGTCACGCGCTGTTAATTGCATATCTATGCGATGCTTAAAAGAATATTCAAATAAAGAAGAAAAGCGAATTAATTTCACACAGTACCGAGTGTAGCTAGAGTGCAGTTTGTACTTTTTTGCATATCAAAACACGCGTTTAAATAGAGATATAGAAATATAGAATCAATGCAGAGAACACGCCACAGGGCTATGATCAGAAATATGAAGTGCGTTAAGGGGTGTAACAAGGAATATATATATCTATGGCGGCTCATTATAGTTTCATAAATCATATTTGACATCAACATAAACTAGTACAAGCTTATTTACTTTAACCGGTCCGTGAGATTAAGCTGCTCTCCTAGAGACAGAGGGTGAGCACTAACGAACATACGTTTATTTTCTACGCGCATTGATCAGCATAAGCCTATAGTATAGACAAGTCGGAGAGAAAAGCATCTGTGAATTGCAATTAGAAGTAATAATTTTTATGCGTGTTAGAATAATAATTCATTTCTTAGGGAAGCCTCGTGATTTAAGCTGGGTGTAAAAGATGATACGGGCCTTGAATTCAATTATGGTCAACAAAACTGTTTATAGTTAGTATGAAATCGCTGCTATTAGGCAATGCTTGCACAGACAATGAACCATAGGGGGGAGTAAAAAATTGAAAAAGAAAACCAGAACTCCCAACGGACAAAAAAACTCGTCGCTATGGAAAATAAGAATAAACACACAAGACACTCCATGCAAGGAAAGACTGGCCTTGAGAATTCGGTTTAATGGCGACAATCAATGTACTTTACTTTCCAGGAGGGGATCAGTAACTAGCAGAATTTCAATAACAAGATTGGCTTAGCGACCATCATTCTTTGTGCTGCTGAATCTAGGAAAATAAAAATTAACCATGGAAAAAACTAATACATAAGCGCTGTGTTAAGGCAGCAACTCGTCACTATTATCAACGGTGAATTAAGGCAGGATAGGTCAGCGGTGATCGATGGATCATGTGAAGGACCAGTGAGTGATAGCGACGGCACAATGTGAAGGATCATTGGGTGATAGCGACGGCACAATGTGAAGGATCAGTGGGTGATAGCGACGGCACAATGTGAAGGATCAGAGGGTGATAGCGGCGGTCCAATGTGAAGGATCAGTGGGTGATAGCGACGGTCCAATGTGAAGGATCAGTGGGTGATAGCGGCGGTCCAATGTGAAGGATCAGTGGGTGATAGCGACGGTCCAATGTGAAGGATCAGTGGGTGATAGCGGCGGTCCAATGTGAAGGATCAGTGGGTGATAGCGACGGTCCAATGTGAAGGATCAGTGGGTGATAGCGGCGGTCCAATGTGAAGGATCAGTGGGTGATAGCGGCGGTCCAATGTGAAGGATCAAGGTGAACTTGCAACTGAGCTGTGCCCAAAAGCCCTAGTGTGTATATTTTTGAAAACGATATAAAAAGTAAAATATTAATAACATAAGTCAGTCAACTCTCGAAGGTCCGCCTTTGATAATAAGAATGTATTCTTTCTAAGAAACAATGATACTCGGATGTTAGGCGCATGTAGGCTCTATACTACTCAATACTTACACAAACGCGCGAAAACTTAAAAAAATCCTTCGGAAAAAAATTACCCAAAAGTAAACAATAAGCACATGTGATGCACAGAAAACACAGATAGATTCAATAATAAGCACGTCTATATAGTCATTACCGTAAAACAGTAATAATAGCTATATATAATAAGCTTGACTAGATAGGCTTAACGGCAACACAGGTAATAATGTGCAAGAATATTATATTTAAATTATCCAAAAATCAATCAATCTTCGAGGAAGAGAAAAGAAGAAAAAGAAAATTCGAGGCAAAACTGCATGTTTTGAATTGTTACCAGAGAGTTTAAGAGAATTAAAAGAATCAATTAACGAACAGCACCAAAAAGTTGTTTAAAAAACCCAATAAAGCAAACTTTACAAAAGCAGCATGATCCAGTCTGGTCCAAGTAGGCAAATCAAGTGGACACAAAAATTCATGAAGACAATTTATTTCAGTAGTAAATATATTAACTGCAGCTGTGTCTTTCTGTGCATGTCCGGGCAAGGTTGCTTAATTCAGCCGATCAGCTACTAACGTACAGTAGTATGAACTGAATATATCAGGACGTCCGGGCAGAGGGCGATTCTAAGGATTCCGTCTCAGAATTCTCTTGAGGGTGTCAGGGGCGATTCTAAGGATTCCGTCTCAGAATTCTCTTGAGGGTGTCAGGGGCGATTCTAAGGATTCCGTCTCAGAATTCTCTTGAGGGTGTCTGGGGGGATATTATAAGGATTCCGTCTCAGAATTCTCTTGAGGGTGTCAGGGGCGATTCTAAGGATTCCGTCTCAGAATTCTCTTGAGGGTGTCAGGGGCGATTCTAAGGATTCCGTCTCAGAATTCTCTTGAGGGTGTCAGGGGCGATTCTAAGGATTCAGTCTCAGAATTCTCTTGAGGGTGTCAGGGGCGATTCTAAGGATTCCGTCTCAGAATTCTCTTGAGGGTGTCAGGGGCGATTCTAAGGATTCCGTCTCAGAATTCTCTTGAGGGTGTCAGGGGCGATTCTAAGGATTCCGTCTCAGAATTCTCTTGAGGGTGTCAGGGGCGATTCTAAGGATTCCGTCTCAGAATTCTCTTGAGGGTGTCTGGGGGGATATTATAAGGATTCCGTCTCAGAATTCTCTTGAGGGTGTCAGGGGCGATTCTAAGGATTCCGTCTCAGAATTCTCTTGAGGGTGTCAGAGGCGATTCCAAGGACTCAGTCTGAGAATTCTCTTGAGGGTGTCAGAGGCGATTCCAAGGACTCAGTCTGAGAATTCTCTTGAGGGTGTCAGAGGCGATTCCAAGGATTCAGTCTGAGAGAATTCTCTTGGGGAGGTCAGAGGCGATTCCAAGGATTCAGTCTGAGAATTCTCTTGGGGATGTCAGGGGCGATTCCAAGGATTCAGTCTCAGAGAATTCTCTTGGGGATGTCAGAGGCGATTCCAAGGATTCAGTCTCAGAGAATTCTCTTGGGGGTGTCAGAGGCGATTCCAAGGACTCAGTCTGAGAATTCTCTTGAGGGTGTCAGAGGCGATTCCAAGGATTCAGTCTGAGAGAATTCTCTTGGGGAGGTCAGAGGCGATTCCAAGGATTCAGTCTGAGAATTCTCTTGGGGATGTCAGGGGCGATTCCAAGGATTCAGTCTCAGAGAATTCTCTTGGGGATGTCAGGGGCGATTCTAAGGATTCAGTCTCAGAGAATTCTCTTGGGGATGTCAGGGGCGATTCCAAGGATTCCGTCTCAGAATTCTCTTGAGGGTGTCAGGGGCGATTCCAAGGATTCAGTCTCAGAGAATTCTCTTGGGGATGTCAGGGGCGATTCTAAGGATTCCGTCTCAGAATTCTCTTGAGGGTGTCAGGGGCGATTCCAAGGAGTCAGTCTCAGAGAATTCTCTTGGGGATGTCAGGGGCGATTCTAGAGACTCTTAGCCATCAGAGAACATATAATTCAGCATAGCACTGATAGTCGCAAAGCAGAAATGAAAGTGGCAAACGTCAGGTTTGAAGACTAGATTTATTTATATGGATTCATTTACGAGTACAATGCGACCGAATAACGAAAAAAAGATATCTGAAAGCGAGGACATAAAGACTATATCTGACGCAAAGATTAATAAACGGATTATTAAGAAGGCAGCTGTGGGCAGGTAAGTAGTATAACGCATATATGACAGGTGTAAAATAAAAAAAGTGACAAAAAGCTGTTGTAGCGCAAATTCAAATTTACCTTGAAAGTAAGCAAACCGATAAAACAAATAAAAAAACAGCCACCAGTCGCCGCGAGGTGGGGGGAATAAAAAAGGTAATAAATGAAGAAAACGCAAAATTAGAGACAGTGACAAAGATTCATTAATAAATATAAGCCGTGAAGATTGCACTGCAAACTGTGTGAAAGCTAGTCAGTAGTAGGAAATTTCGGATTTTTATAATAGAGGGGGGAGAAGGCGGTGATCTTGCAAGTTAATTGCTCAATTCAAGATAACAGAATCACAGGCTATCCAATTCCTAGCTTGACTAATCTGCATTTTCAATCTCGACTTGGCAAAAGTGACTTACCACTAGTGGGCGGATCTCACTAACCTACAATGGCATTGAGCACTGATATTTTTTCAGTGACACTTCAACGGTAACAACAGTTTGTTAATACATTGCGCTTGTTACAGTTTGCCATTCAGTGCACGGTATTATGCTGCCAAAAATTATAGTCGAGATTGAGAAGGCTCGAATTGAAAGATATAATCCAACACTTTCGCTTGGTAAATTAGAGAAAATCGATGCCGAATTTGAATTCAACTAAATTTACGGAACAAAAGTGTAGAACAGTCAATTTGCTAGGCTTTGTCTGGCAGGCGACGCGCCGCCGGTCCACCTGTTGAGCCGCCGCCGCCGCCGCTGTTAGTCGACGAGGAAGTCGACTCCAACAGTCGATCGCCGCCGCGACTAGCATTGACGGTGGCGGCGGTCCCAGTCACCGAGGCGTTCAACTGACCGAGCGCTCGTTCGCAGAACTCGGACAGAAGGCGTTCAACCAGCTGGTTGTCCGCGCAACACTGGCTCGGCATGCCCAGACGAGCTCGCAGTCGGCCAAACCGAGCATCCAGCCTGGCCAGCAGTTCCGCATCAACAGAATCTGACGGCGAGTTGGCGCCGTCTAATGAGATCAATGCCAAATCGAGCGCTTGATCAAGATTATCCAACGCTAGCTGGGGACAAGTCGACGGACAATCGGTTTGTGCGGACAGATCTGCGGTGGAAGACTGCCGACGTGGCTGCTGCTGTTGTTGCTGCTGGCGCGGCGCTACCGGCGAATGTCGACTTTGAGTACCGCCAGACGGGGATGGCTTCGGATGGACTGGCGGAGGCAGCGACGATTGCTGCTGGTGGCTAACGGCAGCAGGAGCAGCAGCCGGCTGTCGAACAGCCGCTGAACCGGCGCCAGATCGCCGACGATTGTTGAGCATGCCGCTGAGCATGCTATTAACATCCAGCTTGCGCGGCCGCCTGGACAGAGCCGAGGCCGAGGCCGAGGCTGACGTCGAAGTCGACGTCGACGCAGTCGAATTAGTCGCTGACGAGAACGGCGATAACGACGCCGTTGACTGTGCCGGCGGATTGACCCCAGCGACAGTGCTGGCCGACTCATCAATATCCTCGTGCTCATCGATAACGTGCTCACGGGCGCGAGCTGACGATGTCGAAGCTGAATTTGCGGCCGACGCAGCCACCACTGTTGACGCGCTGGACGAAGATGCCGCCGATGGAGCCGGCGTAGCTATCTGGGTTGGTGGCAGAAGCTGCTGAGCAGCAGGCGTTGCCGGCTCCAACTGGACGGGCAGGACCGGCACCGGAGCGACGACAACGTGAGCCGGGACTCCGGAGGACACCGAGGCCAGGGTGTGAGTACTCTCAGCCAAGGAGTCTGTAGGCGACACGGTGGATCCGCGAGTAGGCGACATTGACTGACAGTCATCGTCGATGCTAGCTAGGGCATGTCGGGCCACGGTTGCTGTAGTGAGCGCGGCGTCGGAATCGATGATGCTGCTGAGCTGGGCCGGTTCAAAGGCGCTTTCGGCAGTAGGTGCCGCCACTGGAGCCGCCGTGGACGTCTGCATCGACGGAGTCGGCGATGTTGAAGGCGACGAAGCCGCTAAGAGTCGACGAGCTTCCTGAACATCGTCGGACGTGACCGGACAGCTGAGTCTGGCTAGGCGCCTAGTCAGCTTGCTGGTCCGATCCCAGCGAGCTCGCATCATCGGTGGCGGAGGTTCGTTAACATCCGATTCCGGCTGCTCCTGTGCGGTGGACAGGTGCGAATTATCACCTTGCTGGATTTCTTCTAAAAGTTTTTCCTGTTGCAGCTGAAGCTGTTCTTCTTGCTGCAGCGGCAGCGGTGTCGGCGATGGCGACTTCGATGGCACCTCGAAGGTGACACTCGGCCGCGTGCTGGCATTTGTTGTTGAAGTCGCTGGTGCAGCCGCTATTGTTGTTGTTGACGCTGACGATGATTTGCCAACCGACTGGGGCCGTCTGCTAGAGCCCTGCTGACTCCTGATGCCAAGGCTGGCGGATGAGCGGCTGGCCTCACGGCTCAGATTGCCGCGACCCGGCCGCACTCTGGACGACGGCTCGGTGCCGCTGAGCGCCTGCAGCCGGCGCCGCGTGTCCTCCGCCATCTTGGCCAGGCTCTCCCGCGGTTTGCCTCCGCCTCCGCCGCTAGGCGAAGCCATCGATGAGGAATCGGCGGCCGACGTGGCCGAACGGCATCGAAGGCTCTGGGATCGAACCAGCGGTTGCGTAGCAGACGAAGATGGCGCCTGCGGACCAGCCGGCGGCTGCTGCTTTCTGTTGGCGGCAAATTTGGCGCTTAAACTGCACCGAGATGGGTTGTCTCCGGGCAGCACCGAGGCATCCAGGCCGAGAAGCAGCGACGCCGCTGGAGCTACCGGCGGCATCGACGCCTCAACTCCGTTCAGTGGCTCGTCATCAACTGGCGTTGAAGGATCTGAAGCTTCAACAACGCCGCCATCGTCTTCGTCTAGCCCTGATGCGCTCTTCGCCCGTCGGACAATGCGGGACTGCGGCGCTGCTGACGCTTCTCTACTGGAGTTGATAACGGCAAATATTGGGAAATTCTCCTGCTGATCCTCACTATCCGGCTGCTGGGCGGGCGCCTGCGGCTGCAGCAGCGGTGGCGGCGGCGAAGAAGACAACGGGAACGGGGCGAAGGCTTCCCCAGCAGCGGCTGGCTGATCAGCTGCCAGCTTTTTCTGAGCCCAGGCGGGCAGGCCCAGATTCAAGCTGAAGCCTTCAGCCTCGGCTTGGCCCATAATTCGCACTAGGCCGGTGTCCAGAGAACCAGCGCACGACACCAATTCCGAGGCGCTTTCAGCTTCTTCTGAATCTTCGGCGCCGTCTGTTGTTCCGCAGTCTTCGCTTTCGCCGTAGCTATTGCTGGCGTAGCTGTTTGACTCGTACAGCCTGTGGCGCATTCGCATTGTCATGGAGACTGGCAGGCGCCAGACAAACACGCAACCGTCCGCTCCGGTTGATACTAGATATCTCAGATTGGGCAGAAACACCAGACTAAGCGGAGACTCCGAGTGGCCTTGGCACACCGCCACAGGCTGTCCGGTGTGGAAATCTATCACGCAGACGTCTTTGTCCGAACTGGCCGTGGCCAGGAAACAGCCGGATGGGTCCAGGGCGCAGTGGATTAGGGAGCCTAAAGTGTATGGGAAAAGGATTTTGTAGATATAGGGAGTGGAGAGGCAGATTCACAAGGATACTGAGAGAGCGGATAGGCAGATTCACAAGGATACTGAGAGAGCGGATAGGCAGATTCACAAGGATACTGAGAGAGCGGATAGGCAGATTCACAAGGATACTGAGAGAGCGGATAGGCAGATTCACAAGGATACTGAGAGAGCGGATAGGCAGATTCACAAGGATACTGAGAGAGCGGATAGGCAGATTCACAAGGATACTGAGAGAGTGGATAGGCAGATTCACAAGGATACTGAGGGACCGGAGAGGCAGATTCACAAGGATACTGAGGGACCGGAGAGGCAGATTCACAAGGATACTGAGGGACCGGAGAGGCAGATTCACAAGGATACTGAGGGACCGGAGAGGCAGATTCACAAGGATACTGAGAGAGCGGATAGGCAGATTCACAAGGATACTGCGGAGCGGATAGGCAGATTCACAAGGATACTGCGGAGCGGATAGGCAGATTCACAAGGATACTGCGGAGCGGAGAGGCAGATTCACAAGGATACTGCGGAGCGGATAGGCAGATTCACAAGGATACTGAGGGAGCGGATGGGCAGATTCACAAGAATACTGAGAGGCTAAGACGCATCAAAGCAGCAGAGAAAGAGTTGTCAAAAAAGGCACGCACCATCATCTCCCATGGCGCCGCGCAGTGAGCGCCTCAGTTTGCCGCTAAGGGCGCTGTAGACGCGGACGCTGCGATCCTGGCAGGCAACGGCCAGCAGCTGGCGATGGCAGTCCATGGCGTACTGGGAGCAGCGGCTCTGTACATTGTGCTCCAAGCTGAGCTTTGGCGACCAAGGTTCAGACATGTCTAGCCGACGTAGCAGCAACGATTTGTCGGTGCCGCAGGTGATTAATCGACGACTGCCGTCGGCCAGTTCAACGACGCGAGCGCCGTAGACGGCACCGGAATGATCGTCTAGGGTAGCCAGCAGTTGCAGGCCGCCGCCGCCGACGCTGTCGATGCCGAACAGATGTACAAGTCGATCGCGAGACGCCGACACCAAGAGGTCGGGCTCCGCAGGTGACCTGGATTGGTAATAGTCCAACTGTAGGACTTCGCCGTCGTGAGCTTCAACGCAGGCGGCCTCCTCGGGTGCGCCGCTCTCCAGTGCAAATAAACGCAGATTTCCGGACCGGTCGCCAATAGCCAGCCAGCGGCCGTCGGCGCTGAACCGGACGGCGCGGACTCCGCTAGCGGCCGTGGCCGAGTCGTCAGTGGAGGCGCCGCCACCAACTGTATTAGTAGGCGAGGCGGAGCCGCCGCTCCTACTGGTGCTACCGCCGCCAGTGCTACTGCTGACGCCGCCGCCGCGACGCAAGTCGGCGAATCGATCCTCAACCAGCAGATCGCGCCTATCCAACAGGTAGATAACGCGCACTAAAGCGCCCTGTGGATTCCACAAGCGGACAGTATTATCGGCGCCGCAGGTGGCAAAGGTATTGCCGGGCAGACAGGCCGCAGATTTTAATGCGTCAACGCCCCATACGTAGCCGTTGTGATAGTGCTGGGCTAGGATACGCTTGGCCCGGGTCGGCTCCGCTATGTCCCAGGCGTACAGGCTGTGGTCGGCGTACACCACTACTAGGCGCTTGCGGGCCGTGTCAACGGCTACGGCGACGGCGTCCGGATAGTCGACAGTCTCCTCGGCGGTCAGAGAAGGCGTCGGAGATTCTGTACGACCGCCGGGTTGGTCGGTTGAGTCGCCCAGCTCGGAGCCGAGGGTGTGCGGCATCGGTAGGGAGAAAAGAAACCGAAGAGTCTGCTCGTCGAATGCCTGGCGAGTATCAGTTTGGCAATGATTATCAGTTGGATAGAGGGCGGTGATTATCAGTTGGATAGAGGGCGATGATTATCAGTTGGATAGAGGGCGATGATTATCAGTTGGATAGAGGGCGATGATTATCAGTTGGATAGAGGGCGATGATTATCAGTTGGATAGAGGGCGATGATTATCAGTTGGATAGAGGGCGTGATTATCAGTTGGATAGAGGGCGATGATTATAGTTGGATAGAGGGCATGATTATCAGTTGGATAGAGGGCGATGATTATCAGTTGGATAGAGGGCGATGATTATCAGTTGGATAGAGGGCGATGATTATCAGTTGGATAGAGGGCGATAATTATCAGTTGGATAGAGGGCGATGATTATCAGTTGGATAGAGGGCGATAATTATCAGTTGGATAGAGGGCGATGATTATCAGTTGGATAGAGGGCAGTGACTATCAGTTGGATAGAGGGCGATGATTATCAGTTGGATAGAGGGCGATGATTATCAGTTGGATAGAGGGCGATGATTATCAGTTGGATAGAGGGCGATGATTATCAGTTGGATAGAGGGCAGTGACTATCAGTTGGATAGAGGGCGATGATTATCAGTTGGATAGAGGGCGATGATTATCAGTTGGATAGAGGGCGATGATTATCAGTTGGATAGAGGGCGATGATTATCAGTTGGATAGAGGGCGATGATTATCAGTTGGATAGAGGGCGATGATTATCAGTTGGATAGAGGGCGATGATTATCAGTTGGATAGAGGGCAGTGACTATCAGTTGGATAGAGGGCGATGATTATCAGTTGGATAGAGGGCGATGATTATCAGTTGGATAGAGGGCGATGATTATCAGTTGGATAGAGGGCGATGATTATCAGTTGGATAGAGGGCAGTGACTATCAGTTGGATAGAGGGCGATGATTATCAGTTGGATAGAGGGCGATGATTATCAGTTGGATAGAGGGCGATGATTATCAGTTGGATAGAGGGCGATGATTTTCAGTTGGATAGAGGGCGATGATTATCAGTTGGATAGAGGGCGATGATTATCAGTTGGATAGAGGGCGATGATTATCAGTTGGATAGAGGGCGATGATTATCAGTTGGATAGAGGGCGATAATTATCAGTTGGATAGAGGGCGATGATTATCAGTTGGATAGAGGGCGATAATTATCAGTTGGATAGAGGGCGATGATTATCAGTTGGATAGAGGGCAGTGACTATCAGTTGGATAGAGGGCGATGATTATCAGTTGGATAGAGGGCGATGATTATCAGTTGGATAGAGGGCGATGATTATCAGTTGGATAGAGGGCGATGATTATCAGTTGGATAGAGGGCAGTGACTATCAGTTGGATAGAGGGCGATGATTATCAGTTGGATAGAGGGCGATGATTATCAGTTGGATAGAGGGCGATGATTATCAGTTGGATAGAGGGCGATGATTATCAGTTGGATAGAGGGCGATGATTATCAGTTGGATAGAGGGCGATGATTATCAGTTGGATAGAGGGCGATGATTATCAGTTGGATAGAGGGCAGTGACTATCAGTTGGATAGAGGGCGATGATTATCAGTTGGATAGAGGGCGATGATTATCAGTTGGATAGAGGGCGATGATTATCAGTTGGATAGAGGGCGGTGACTATCAGTTGGATAGAGGGCGATGATTATCAGTTGGATAGAGGGTGATGACTATCAGTTGGATGGAGGGTGATGACTATCAGTTGGATGGAGGGTGATGACTATCAGTTGGATGGAGGGTGATGACTATCAGTTGGATAGAGGGTGATGACTATCAGTTGGATAGAGGGTGACGATAGCAACACTACACTGCAGCTCACCCTAACGCAGCCCCGGGCGCAGCCAACAAACACGCGACCAGCGGCGCCGTGCAGACAGAAGGCCCGGCTAGTTCGCAATTCTACGAAACGTTCAACATGCCGACGCTCGGAGAAATGGCACAGCTGGCCGCTGTTGCTCAGCGCCAGCAGGCCGCCGCCGTCTGGCAGGGGATGCACGCCGACAAAGGTGGCATTACGCATCTCGCCCAGTATAGCGTTGCGACTCTGAATTGGCACGGTGCCGCGGCTAGGCGGCTTAGGCGCGTCGAAATACCAAAATCGAACGTGTCTCACGCCGACAGTGACAAAATAGTGCGCGCTGAAAGCGAAAGCTACGGCGAATATCTTCGATGATACTTTGTTAGTTGCTAGGCGACTCTCGGCTCGCCAGTCCCACAGGCTGACGGTCATGTCCTGCTCGACGCCAACGCTTACTAGCAGGCGAGACGATGGGCTGAAGTCTAGGCAGCTAATGGCGTATCTGCAAGGTTAGAAGACCAGTGGAGGCCAGTCTTTTAGTGACTGTGACACTGGGTGGTGTGCAATTGAATGGTATGTTCAATTCTTTGGTACACAGCTGAGTGACATCGGATGGTGTGCAATTGAATGGAATTCTATGGTACACAGCTGAGTGACATTGGATGGTGTGCAATTGAATGGAATTCTATGACACAGCTGAGTGACATTGGATGGTGTGCAATTGAATGGAATTCTATGGTACACAGCTGAGTGACATTGGATGGTGTGCAACTGAATGGAATTCTATGATACACAGCTGAGTGACATTGGATGGTGTGCAACTGAATGGAATTCTATGATACACAGCTGAGTGACATTGGATGGTGTGCAATTGAATGGAATTCTATGATACACAGCTGAGTGACATTGGATGGTGTGCAACTGAATGAATTCTATGATACACAGCTGAGTGACATTGGATGGTGTGCAACTGAATGGAATTCTATGATACACAGCTGAGTGACATTGGATGGTGTGCAACTGAATGGAATTCTATGATACACAGCTGAGTGACATTGGATGGTGTGCAACTGAATGGAATTCTATGATACACAGCTGAGTGACATTGGATGGTGTGCAACTGAATGGAATTCTATGATACACAGCTGAGTGACATTGGATGGTGTGCAACTGAATGGAATTCTATGATACACAGCTGAGTGACATTGGATGGTGTGCAACTGAATGGAATTCTATGATACACAGCTGAGTGACATTGGATGGTGTGCAACTGAATGGAATTCTATGATACACAGCTGAGTGACATTGGATGGTGTGCAACTGAATGGAATTCTATGATACACAGCTGAGTGACATTGGATGGTGTGCAACTGAATGGAATTCTATGATACACAGCTGAGTGACATTGGATGGTGTGCAACTGAATGGAATTCTATGATACACAGCTGAGTGACATTGGATGGTGTGCAACTGAATGGAATTCTATGATACACAGCTGAGTGACATTGGATGGTGTGCAACTGAATGGAATTCTATGATACACAGCTGAGTGACATTGGATGGTGTGCAACTGAATGGAATTCTATGATACACAGCTGAGTGACATTGGATGGTGTGCAACTGAATGGAATCCTTTGATACACAGCTGCACTCTAATGACACTGAAGCCACTCATCTCACACAGGATCTTAATGACGCACCTGTGTCCAGCCAGCTTAGCCACCAGGCTGCCGCCATCTTCAACAGACCAGACTCGCACCAGCGGATCTTTGCCGCTCTCGCCCGTTGCCACGTGACGCCCGTCGTGACTGAACTTTAAACAGGTCAGAGATTTCTTGTGCGAGCCGCGCACAAATGATTGCCTATTGGAGGCCGGGTCAAGCAGTACAATAGCGGCGCCGGCCGGGTAGGCAACTCTGCCGCTGGAGCTGTCCAAGCTGATGCTGCCTAGGGCTGTGAGACCCAGCACTCGCTCAAGGGACACCTGCGGATTGGGATTACCCAGCATTAAACTATTGGTAGCTTAATAGAAACCTAGGAAAACAACTAATGGGTCAATGGGCCCTCTTAACTCAGCTTTCGAGATTTTTTGATATTACGAAGAAAATATTATAACAATTTAGGGATCGACAGCAGCGGATAAAATCTTTCTATGGGATTAATACTACTCAAAAAATCTCATAAGGGGATCAACACTACTCAATAGAATCCCGCAAAGTGGATTAATACTATTCGATAAAATCCCACCGGGGGTTTAACACTACTCGATAAAATCCCACACTAGGGGATTAACACAACTCGATAAAATCCCACACTAGGGGATTAACACTATCTTACTCGATAAAATCCCACACTAGGGGATTAACACTATCTTACTCGATAAAATCCCACACTAGAGGATTAACACTACTCGATAAAATCCCACACTAGGGGATTAACACTATCTTACTCGATAAAATCCCACACTAGGGGATTAACACTACTCGATAAAATCCCACACTAGGGGATTAACACTACTCGATAAAATCCCACACTAGAGGATTAACACTACTCGATAAAATCCCACACTAGGGGATTAACACTATCTTACTCGATAAAATCCCACACTAGGGGATTAACACTACTCGATAAAATCCCACACTAGGGGATTAACACTACTCGATAAAATCCCACACTAGAGGATTAACACTACTCGATAAAATCCCACACTAGAGGATTAACACTACTCGATAAAATCCCACACTAGGGGATCAACACTACTCGATAAAATCCCACACTAGGGGATCAACACTACTCGATAAAATCCCACACTAGGGGATTAACACTACTCGATAAAATCCCACACTAGGGGATTAACACTACTCGATAAAATCCCACACTAGGGATTAACACTACTCGATAAAATCCCACACTAGAGGATTAACACTACTCGATAAAATCCCACACTAGAGGATTAACACTACTCGATAAAATCCCACACTAGAGGATTAACACTACTCGATAAAATCCCACACTAGGGGATTAACACTATCTTACTCGATAAAATCCCACACTAGGGGATTAACACTACTCGATAAAATCCCACACTAGGGATTAACACTACTCGATAAAATCCCACACTAGGGGATTAACACTACTCGATAAAATCCCACACTAGGGGATTAACACTACTCGATAAAATCCCACACTAGAGGATTAACACTACTCGATAAAATCCCACACTAGGGGATTAACACTACTCGATAAAATCCCACACTAGGGGATTAACACTACTCGATAAAATCCCACACTAGAGGATTAACACTACTCGATAAAATCCCACACTAGGGGATTAACACTATCTTACTCGATAAAATCCCACACTAGGGGATTAACACTACTCGATAAAATCCCACACTAGGGGATTAACACTACTCGATAAAATCCCACACTAGGGGATTAACACTACTCGATAAAATCCCACACTAGGGGATTAACACTACTCGATAAAATCCCACACTAGGGGATTAACACTACTCGATAAAATCCCACACTAGGGGATTAACACTACTCGATAAAATCCCACACTAGGGATTAACACTACTCGATAAAATCCCACACTAGGGGATTAACACTACTCGATAAAATCCCACACTAGGGATTAACACTATCTTACTCGATAAAATCCCACACTAGGGGATTAACACTACTCGATAAAATCCCACACTAGGGGATTAACACTACTCGATAAAATCCCACACTAGGGGATTAACACTACTCGATAAAATCCCACACTAGGGGATTAACACTATCTTACTCGATAAAATCCCACACTAGGGGATTAACACTACTCGATAAAATCCCACACTAGGGGATTAACACTACTCGATAAAATCCCACACTAGAGGATTAACACTACTCGATAAAATCCCACACTAGGGGATCAACACTACTCGATAAAATCCCACACTAGGGGATCAACACTACTCGATAAAATCCCACACTAGGGGATTAACACTACTCGATAAAATCCCACACTAGGGGATTAACACTACTCGATAAAATCCCACACTAGGGGATTAACACTATCTTACTCGATAAAGTCCCACACTAGGGGATTAACACTATCTTACTCGATAAAGTCCGACACTAGGGGATTAACACTACTCGATAAAATCTTACTAGGGATTAACACTACTCGATAAAATCCCACCAGGGGATTAATACCGCAAGGGATAAATACCAGTTCACGACTCCCTATTAAAGGAAAATTGCCTCTCCGCTTAATCCTATCCAAAAGGATTCAATATTTCTAATCTAATGATAAACAGAGCACTCAACTCAATAAATGCCTCAGCGCCTCACCTGTTCCAGCTGGCAGCTTCCGCCACCTCCGCCGAGGCCGCCACGATGACGGCCCTTAAACCGGCGGGCCCTACTAATAGACAGCGGGTTCATACTTATAAAGTATGCCACCAGATGACACCACGACTTTGATCGACAGTTGCCGATGCTGACCTCAACTTCGCTACTGAGAGCTGCATGCGGCAATGGAGCGTCGCTGTAATTGCATTTTTAATGTGAATAATTGCTTATGGCTTCTGCTACAACTGGAATTCGATTTCATCCTGTTGACTTCAAAAGGAGAATTGCTGAGATTGATCAATGGGGAATCGCTGAGATTGATCAATGGGGAATTGCTGAGATTGATCAATGGGGAATCGCTGAAATTGATCAATGGGGAATTGCTGAGATTGATCAATGGGGAATCGCTGAAATTGATCAATGGGGAATTGCTGAGATTGATCAATGGGGAATTGCTGAGATTGATCAATGGGGAATTGCTGAGATTGATCAATGGGGAATTGCTGAGATTGATCAATGGGGAATCGCTGAGATTGATCAATGGGGAATTGCTGAGATTAATCAATGGGGAATTGCTGAGATTGATCAATGGGGAATCGCTGAGATTGATCAATAGGGAATCGCTGAGATTGATCAATAGAGAATCCCTGAAATTGATCAATGGGGAATTGCTGAAATTGATCAATAGAGAATCGCTGAGATTGATCAATGGGGAATTGCTGAGATTAATCAATGGGGAATTGCTGAGATTGATCAATGGGGAATCGCTGAGATTGATCAATAGGGAATCGCTGAGATTGATCAATAGAGAATCGCTGAAATTGATCAATGGGGAATTGCTGAAATTGATCAATAGAGAATCGCTGAAATTGATCAATAGAGAATCGCTGAAATTGATCAATGGGGAATCGCTGAGATTGATCAATAGAGAATCGCTGAAATTGATCAATAGAGAATCGCTGAAATTGATAAATGGGGAATTGCTGAGATTGATCAATGGGGAATTGCTGAGATTGATCAATGGGGAATCGCTGAGATTGATCAATGGGGAATCGCTGAGATTGATCAATGGGGAATCGCTGAGATTGATCAATGGGGAATCGCTGAGATTGATCAATGGGGAATCGCTGAGATTGATCAATGGGGAATTGCTGAGATTGATCAATGGAGAATTGCTGAGATTGATCAATAGAGAATTGCTGAGATTGATCAATAGAGAATTGCTGAGATTGATCAATGGAGAATTGCTGAGATTGATCAATAGAGAATTGCTGAGATTGATCAATAGAGAATTGCTGAGATTGATCAATAGAGAATTGCTGAGATTGATCAATAGAGAATTGCTGAGATTGATCAATGGAGAATTGCTGAGATTGATCAATAGAGAACTGCTGAGATTGATCAATAGAGAATTGCTGAGATTGATCAATGGGAAATCGCTGAGATTGATCAATGGGGAATCGCTGAGATTGATCAATAGAGAACTGCTGAGATTGATCAATAGAGAATTGCTGAGATTGATCAATGGGGAATCGCTGAGATTGATCAATAGGGAATTGCTGAGATTGATCAATGGGGAATTGCTGAGATTGATCAATGGGGAATTGCTGAGATTGATCAATGGGGAATCGCTGAGATTGATCAATAGGGAATCGCTGAGATTGATCAATGGGGAATCGCTGAGATTGATCAATGGGGAATCGCTGAGATTGATCAATAGGGAATCGCTGAGATTGATCAATGGGGAATTGCTGAGATTGATCAATGGGGAATCGCTGAGATTGATCAATAGGGAATCGCTGAGATTGATCAATGGGGAATCGCTGAGATTGATCAATGGGGAATTGCTGAGATTGATCAATAGGGAATCGCTGAGATTGATCAATGGGGAATTGCTGAGATTGATCAATGGGGAATTGCTGAGATTGATCAATGGGGAATTGCTGAGATTGATCAATGGGGAATTGCTGAGATTGATCAATGGGGAATCGCTGAGATTGATCAATAGGGAATTGCTGAGATTGATCAATAGAGAATCGCTGAGATTGATCAATAGAGAATTGCTGAGATTGATCAATAGAGAACTGCTGAGATTGATCAATAGAGAATTGCTGAGATTGATCAATAGAGAATCGCTGAGATTGATCAATAGAGAATTGCTGAGATTGATCAGTAGAGAACTGCTGAGATTGATCAATAGAGAATCGCTGAGATTGATCAATAGAGAATTGCTGAGATTGATCAATAGGGAATCGCTGAGATTGATCAATAGAGAATCGCTGAGATTGATCAATAGAGAATTGCTGAGATTGATCAATAGGGAATCGCTGAGATTGATCAATAGAGAATCGCTGAGATTGATCAATAGAGAATTGCTGAGATTGATCAATAGAGAATTGCTGAGATTGATCACAATAAATTTTATCAAACTATCAAACTCAGATCGAAAGTAAAGAGACAAAGCGAAGCATTCAATCCAAGAGCCAGCACAACGCAACAGGGGGTCAGGGCCACCCTGTTAAACAATACTAGCGTATATTTCAATTACACCACCGATGGAAATCTAGCAGCCTCTCAAACTGTTAATCGCAGTCTCTAACTTTCATATGAATCAATAATCCACAAAAGCCGAGCAAAACTGCCGCAATTAGCGGTAGGATTTCTGGTAGCGAGCTCGGGCACCCGGACCGCCGAATTTCTTCGGCTCGCAACGACGCGGATCCGCAACTAGCAGAGACTTATCGTAAGAGATTAGCAGATCCTTGATCTCCTTCTTGCTAGCCTCGTCAACAAATTTCTGATAATAAGCTACCAGAGATTTGCTCAGAGCCTGTCTAATAGCGTACACCTGAGCGATCCGGCCGCCACCTTTCACGCGAATCCGGATGTCCACACCTTTGAACTTGTCCTCGCCAAGTAGCAGCACAGGCTCCTGCAGTTTGTACTGGAGTGCCCGCGGCTCCACCAGCTTCAATGGTCGGCCATTGACGTGGATCAGGCCGCGGCCGGACTTGCAATGAGCAACGGCT
Organism: Macrostomum lignano; assembly: GCA_002269645.1. Lineage (NCBI taxonomy): Eukaryota > Metazoa > Platyhelminthes > Macrostomidae > Macrostomum > Macrostomum lignano. The sequence goes on along the minus strand of NIVC01002180.1, from coordinate 5,236 downwards.
GTGGCCGTCTTCTTGCGGCCGAACACTTGCACCGCCTGTGAGGGATTCGGACGCGTAGCCATACCGCCTCGGTTACTGTTGGCATGCAATGATTGACGTGTAGATTATCGTCAAACAGGATTAGATTCTGTCTGTCTGTGTGTCTGTCTGTCTGTGTGTCTGTCTGTCTGTCTGTCTGTCTGTCTGTCTGTCTGTGTGTCTGTCTGTCTGTCTGTCTGTCTGTCTGTCTGTCTGTGTGTCTGTCTGTCATTGTGTCTGTCTGTCTGTCTGTCTGTCTGTATGTCTGTCTGTCTGTCTGTCTGTCTGTCTGTATGTCTGTCTGTCCGTCTGTCTGTCTGTCTGTCTGTCTGTCTGTCTGTCATTGCCTGTTTGTGCGTCTGTCTAATCCACGTTCCAAAACAAATTTCTTGACCGAATTTTTAATATTTATGTCAAAAGGCGTGAAAGCTTATTTACTTAGTTATTATCTAATTATTATAATACTTGTAGACTATACTTGCTACTTAGCAAGGAAACGCAAGTAGCATACTTAGCAGGCGATCAAATTGATAAATGTATGTTAGAAATGTCTGAAGAAGATTATACGTTAAATACCTAGGACATTCGAATTCCAACAGACTCGTCCTATACCTGTCCGAACATAGCAGCAGATGAAAGCCAGAAGGCAGAGAGAGAGAGTAGAGATAATTGAAGAATAATCACTGTTGGGATCAGGTTACTAACGTAAAAATCTTTTCCAATAAATGGAATACGATTCTGACTAAAGTACTAAGCAAAGGGTTGGTCGATGGCAAGAGGCAACCAGAAAGAAGAAAAGTGAAAGAAAAACGACAGTCCATTAAACAATCGACCCATTAATTTGCTGCTTTCCATAAACCAAAATAGTGCTTTTTCTAGGTAAATATTTCTGCGCATTCGAACAAGTCACTCGTACAGGTGTGTGCCTGATGAGGTTGGGAGATGGGCCAGGGGGGGGATGTGCATCTGGGATTTCGCTTCTTCAAGTTTAGTATAAGGCTACACAGCAACTGGGACACAGTCAGCGGAAAGTGCGAATATGCCGCGTGTATTAAAGTGGAACAGGTGGCCGTGGGTGATAAGGGCTAGTAGAGCGATAATTACTATTGAGGAAGCTCGATGCGTGAAGGCAGAAAATATGATTGGGAGAAAAAAACAGTTGCAAATCAGGAATCCCTAGGACCTTATCAATGTCGCTTGAAGGGGAAAGTAGTGTGCACTAGCTAACTGCACTTCCTGACCCTCTGGATTTTACAGCAGCTACACAAGTACAGTCCCCGAGTAGGAGATATGAAAGAGGCGTTCCTGAGGAGTACTGAAGACATTTTTCCGTGGATTTAGGACCATTCCCAATATGGGATTAGAGGAGATTCTCAGTATGGAATCAGAGGAGATTCTCAATATGGGATCAGAGGAGATTTTCAGTATGGAATCAGAGGAGATTCTCAATATGGGATCAGAGAGGGAGATTATGAATGTGATCAGAGAGGGAGATTCTCAATATGGGATCAGAGAAGGAGATTCCCAATATGGGATCAGAGAGGGAGATTATTAATATGAGATCAGAGAGGGAGATTCTGAATATGGGATCAGAGGAGGGGGGAGATTCTCAATATGGGATCAGAGAGGGAGATTATGAATGTGATCAGAGAGGGAGATTCTCAATATGGGATCAGAGAGGGAGATTATTAATATGAGATCAGAGAGGGAGATTCTGAATATGGGATCAGAGGAGATTCTCAATATGGGATCAGAGAGGGAGATTATGAATGTGATCAGAGAGGGAGATTCTCAATATGGGATCAGAGGAGATTCTCAATATGGGATCAGAGAGGGAGATTCTTAATGTGGGATCACAGAGGGAGATTATTAATATGAGATCAGAGAGGGAGATTCTGAATATGGGATCAGAGGAGGGGGGAGATTCTCAATATGGGATCAGAGAGGGAGATTATGAATGCGATCAGAGAGGGAGATTCTCAATATGGGATCAGAGAGGGAGATTATTAATATGAGATCAGAGAGGGAGATTCTGAATATGGGATCAGAGGAGGGGGGGAGATTCTCAATATGGGATCAGAGAGGGAGATTATGAATGTGATCAGAGAGGGAGATTTTCAATATGGGATCAGAGGAGATTCTCAATATGGGATCAGAGAGGGAGATTATGAATGTGATCAGAGAGGGAGATTCTCAATATGGGATCAGAGAAGGAGATTCCCAATATGGGATCAGAGAGGGAGATTCTTAATGTGGGATCAAAAAGGCAGATTCTCAATATGGGATCACCACAGAGAGTCGCTTTCAGCAATAAATCAGAGAAAAGAGAGAGTGGTATATTAACATGGTTTTTAATTATATTATGACTATAATTATATGATATTAAGGTAATAATACTTTACTAAGCAAAACAAATGAATAACAATCCAATTCGACTAGTGAACAAATAGCAACATAAAATAGTGTTTTGATGTGTTTATTAAAATAATAAAAAAGTAAAACCAGACAAAAAAACTGGATAAAAAGCATTCACGATTCAGAAAGAAGCACACTTATACATATAATGTAATAACAATATAGCCGAATTCAAATCACAGACTGTCAATACAACTGGATTTACGACAGTAAATACGATAACATCTCTTATTGATGCAGAGGATAAAACAGGTCTAATGTTCATACATATCTAGCCCTCAACACTTGGCAACTGTAACCTGATCTGGATGATATGATTCAATAAATAATTTTAGAGACTTCGATATGATATTCAGGACAAATAGAACTTACTTTTAGAATGTGACAAGTTATCTGTGAGGCGAGAGGAACTATTGACACAATAATGGGCTAAACTAGGGGCATGTGTAAATGACCGATGCGAAGCAAAAATAGAGGTCATAGCATTACAGACAATAACAAGTAAATTGTTCAGCAATTTATGAAATAAAACTGAACAAGAGTATTCACATAATGAATTGGCAAAGACAAGCACTAGACAAGCTTTTTTCAATTTTAAAGTGAAAAGCGTACTAAAATACCTCAGACAGACAAATTAATAAGAGCACTAGTAGATTACTTGTTCAAAACTAATTGGTCCCTAATTAACCATCTCTGGGCGTTCTTTTTAATCTTTAATAAGGTTGTACATTGGGGCAGGAGTGAGGGCGGTGTACATTCGGGCAGGAGTTGGGGTTGGTTGGTGTACATTGGGCAGGAGTGTGGGCAGTGTACATTCGGGCAGGAGTTGGGTTGGTTGGTGTACATTGGGGCAGGAGTGAGGGCGGTGTACATTCGGCAGGAGTGTGGTTGGTGTACTTTTGGGCAGGAGTGAGGATTGGTGTACATTGGGGCAGGAGTGAGGGCGGTGTACATTCGGGCAGGAGTGAGGGTTGGTGTACATTGGAGGAGTGAGGGTTGGAGTACATTGGAGGAGTGAGGGTTGGAGTACATTGGAGGAGTGAGGGTTGGTGTACATTGGAGGAGTGAGGGTTGGTGTACATTGGAGGAGTGAGGGTTGGAGTACATTGGGGCAGGAGTGAGGGTTGGTGTATATTGGGCAGAAGTGTGGGTTGGTGTACATTGGGGCAGGAGTGTGGTTCGTATACATTGGGCTGTGTAGATTGGGATAGGAAAGATTTTGATGCACATTTAATTAACCTAGGCTTGGTTAATTAGAAACAATACACATAAGTGTAGTAGTGGGTAGTGGTTATAAACAGCTACTCATTTTAATCAATATTCTCTAAACGCAGAACCAGATTCTTTTTTATTCACAATACTGAAGAAGCTAAATAAAACAAAGCTATATTATCTGCTCACACGTATAGCAAAACTAAAAGCAAATTAAAAACAACCAGAAGACCAAATGGCGAGGCGCAAGCAACACAATATCGAATTTTAAAAGTTAAACAAAAAGCTTAGAAAGTTGAATTCATATAATAGTATTATTACCAAGTGACAAAAATACAAAACAAACTAACGAAAGCCACAAAAAACAATAGACAAACATAGTAACAAAAAACTATTAAATATGTTTGTATCTTATATAAACCTCCGGTATAGTAAAACAATTTACACTGCATGCTACCTGTTGGTGTATGAATGCTCAGCTTAGATTAAAACACAGCCTGGCTGTTCGCTCAGTCATCGGAGCAGTACTTTAAACTTTTCCAACTCTTCCATCAGCTGCCGATTCTGAGCAGTGAGCAGTCGAACGCGCGACTCCAAACACTTTATATAGTCTTTCTTCTTCTGTCGGCAGATTCTGGCCGCTTCTCGATTCTTCTCTAGCCGATTCGCTCGCTTCCTTTTCTGATAATCGGAAGGCTCGCCGGCTCGATCAGGACAGATGACGATGTCGACGATGGACCGCCGCTACCGCCGCCGGCGCTGCCTCCAGCTGCATCGCAGCCGGGCACCGGCGTAGAAGAAGACGCCAAAGTTGACGCCGGGAAATTAAACGCGGGAGCCACCAGCTGATAAGCTGTTGCAGTTTCGCAGCTCGCTTGCCTTCTCCGCTGGTGCCAATATTAACAAAGGCGCCAATTGGTGCAGTGAAACTTGGCGCCGCAACTAACGGCGGCAATTGGCAAACCTGTTGACCGGACGATGCCAGCTGGCGCGGCTCCGCGTTTGACTTGCTAGGTGACGGCTGTAAAGTGTGACAATTTGTATTGTAGCCTAGTGGTTAGAGTGTCGGGCTCACAACTTGAAGGTCGGGGGTTCGATTCACGATCTCACCAGGACAATCTGTGTCCTTGAGCAAGACACATATTTCTGCTAAATTCTGCATAGCTTCAGTGCAGCCAGCTATAAAATGGGTGCCTGCATTAGCCAGGGCTATTGGTCTAGCGACCCCAGTCCATTGAACATATACATTAACTAAATTATACATTGATTGCTCTTGCTATTAATGAATAGACAAATTTAATAATTTAGCTGTCAACCATGCTGCTAAAATAAAACTGAATTGCATTATTGCACTAAATATTGTTTGGCTACAAAAGTGAAACAGTCCTATAAACAATAGTCTTGACCGTAGACAATTGCATGGTTTATACAAGTATATATAGCCCAATTGGAATAGGGTCTAGCAAAAATGTGCCATGGGGTCACTTTCCAAGGTACAAGGCCTACATCAAGGGTCACCAAGTGTGTGCTGGGGCCAAGAGGCATTGCAACAATAAAGGGCCTTTTTGGCATTTTGTATTGCTTTGGCAGT